>ML779943.1:410987-425892 GCA_009831015.1 Picea engelmannii
TAAAGTTATCAAACATATGCATGAAATCCCTATCATATCATCTAAGAGCTCAAAGACATTACACAGATCTACTATACAAAGCTAAGGAAAACAACAGGACAACCTATTGGGCTAATACCCACAAGAGGTGGAAAGTTTCCTCAGAAGATCATTCAAGCCATGTTTAATGCGGTGATATGGTTTTGTGGATGTCCAGTCATAGTAAGACCAAGGGCAGGTGTCGTCTGTGGGTGCCTTTGTAGGAGGCGAGCTGTACCCGTCATGGATGCATTTTTTCCAAGCCCTTTTATTGCCTTATCTTTATTTTATTGCTTTTTCTTTCTTTTTTACTACAAGGTCTGACCAGAGGACACTTCCTTGGCTTGGTGGCCAGAGCTGACAGCGTTACCCACTAGTATCTTCACAGAAATGAGAAGGTTGGCTCGTGATGAGACCCCCTTTCCTTTGGCCATGCAACCAAAGGTCACTGCCCTAGTTTGGTGACCATATAGTGGCAATGTCATACTGCTAAATACCTATGAACATAATGGGTCGGCTCATGATGAGACCTCCCATCCTCTTGGTTAGGTCTTGCATTTTATTTATTTTATTTTTCTTAGGGTCCCTTAGTTTTTTATCGAGAGGATTTTTATTTCCTTCTCGGGGATCCCCTGGGCGAAGCATCTCTAGGTTTTATTTCCTATGGCTTTTATCTTTTACCAGCTGCTTTTACCCCCTGGGCCTTTAGCCCCTTCTTCCCACAAGACAAGATGTAGCCCTGAAGGGTCATCCTAATGGCCAGACTAGGGGAATCGGATGGATGAGCGGGGTATAAGATGTAAAAGTGATAAGATGGTGGGAGCGAACGATATCTCTGCAAACCGCCCTTGGTGGCTAACCAAAACCCATGAATACCAGCTTTCTAAGTTACCCATCAATCACCCCAACAATGGTCAAGTGGATTAGTGTAAGATCCAAGCAGTCATCCGAAATGAAAGGACCCTAATGCATATATAAGAAGGTTATAACGATCAAATATGACACATACCATGATACATCGGACCAATTACCTCATGGAGCAAGAGTCCTCTCTGATGCAAGCCCAGGCCGGTAGTGATGGAAGCTGCTACTGCTGACAGGACAAGTCTGGCTGAGAAGAAGAAAAATGGGCCCTCCAGGGCCTTGCTCAAGTCAATCTCGCTCTCGGTACTCCATGTCTAGGACCATGTGGGCCTCGAGACATGATCTTCTGGTTATCCCTAGATATCAGGGATAACAAGACCCAGAAGTGGAGTAATGGGGACTCAACTAGAAGAACTAGTTTCTCATGAGAATATTACAATCTGTATTGACTTTGCACACATGGATGCCAATTTGAATGGCATTGCAGATCCATGTGAAATTATACCAAACAAATTTCCATGGCCATGAATAGGAAATACAAAGGTGGCTACATGCCAAAGGCTATCATAGTCATGAACAAGGCCCAGTAAAACCAGTCTCAAAATCAATCTGAGGATATTTGTATACCATGGAGTAAAATATGATCTCCCATGATCACTGAAGTTACATAGATACTGGTATAATCAAAGGTAGCAATAGCTTAGGAAAGATGCAACTATAAACTGATGTCTTCAAGTCTTCTACATAATCCTCCAAAGGTGCAAGTCTACATCGTGTGAATAAATGAGTTGAGGTCGAACAAAATAAGACTTCATTTGATTACTGGTCATTAAGTTATACTGTTAACAAACGCGAGGCAACCTACCGATAATGAAAGTAGGTATCAAGGCACCGAGTACATTCTTACAAGTGTGAATAGAGGTGTCAGGGTTGAACACTTGAAGAATCCATCGATAAGAAGACATTGATGCATTCCCAACTGTCGATGGTGAGAGAACCTGCCACTAATGAATGAAAGTGTGTAGGTACTCATAGGACTCTAGGTCTTGTCTCCAGGATATATGAGCTCAAGTCAATGGAAGGAGACCCACTGAAAGGAGAGGATTAAGGCATCTCTCATCATTCAGCATTAGGTACAAAGCAGGAGCTTGATGTTTTAGAGGAAATCTGACGAAGAACATGTTCACAAACCAACGACCCTGTGCATCTTTAGCATGTGCCAGCTGCAAGAGGTACATGGATAATACCATATGAATAACATCCAATAAGTAAAACTCCAGACAAAGGTGAGGAAACCACCAATAAGGCTAATGGCATCCAAAACACTGCATGGATCCCAATGTGTGAATAGATTTCTTGCCGTCGAATACAAGGGAAACCACCTACTCAGTGACCAATGATGAAATATTGATTATTGAGTTCAAGGTTACCTACCAATGAGGAAAGTAGGACCAGGGTGCATAATAGGACTACAATTTCATGTAATTCTGAGACACGCTAAGGGTATGGACGGCATGCAAAGTCAAGAGTTCCGAGGAATCATCGACATAGGTTGATAGACATCCTTTGAATAAGAGCATGAGATATATGGAAGAATTTGGAAGAATATAATCAATGATGAAACTTTGAGATGCATGAGGAATCAATCAAGCTCTCCATAGGGACTGGAAGAGTAACTAGTCGGGGGAGTAAACTCTCTGTAAGGAGCTCAACTTTCTAAGGTCATGCTAAACAAAAAAAAATTATGATGTGGACTCAAACATTTTGTGCTATGTTCAAAGGTGACATGACTCCTGCCAATATAAGATGATATTCCTTTCCCTCCTGTCTTTTTTTGTTTTTTCATAGTCAAATGAATGCTATGATATAGAGGAGGAAACAAGTGTTGCAAGTAAGCAAAACTAGTTCCAAAAGTGGAACATACCTATGATCAATGGAAGGAGGTGGATACAGGAGATGACACTCGGGGGAATGTTTTCTCCTAGGTATAGGGTGTCAAGATTCAAAGGATATAAACAAGGTTCTGCTTGGCTCATGATGTAAACTATTGAGGTGAAAGGATTATAACACAAAAGAGAGAGCTGACAATAGGCTCAATACTGCAAGCAAGAGAATGAGATGCAATTACAACTTAATGCCAAAAAATTTCCTTTTTCGTAATCTTAGTCTACTTGGTTTGAAAAATGGATAAACGTGCACCAAATAGGCGTCCTTTCAAATCCAATTTACGAGTGTGAAAGAGACAAGTTCACTCGACAATCGTTTCACGTTTTTAAACAAGTGGGAAAAGAGATTAAATCAAACTCATTTGGTAGTCCTCTAGGTATAGTTCAACATGTTTATGATTAATAAATGAGGTTCCACATAAAGTCATATATTATCTATAAGGGACTCTCGGTCCTACGGACAAAAATATTTGCATGGGCACCGAATGAAGAAGATGATCTAACTAGGGTACCCATGTTTGGTAAGTCTCTACCATTCGATATTGACACTTCTAGCTGCAGATAGAAGGTTATGTGTCAGTTTGAAATGGGCTCGTACCTAAGGCATATGATTGACATTCATAGGACTATGCAAGTGTGCACGATGGATTGGATACCTATCCTATATTTTGGGTAACGAAAATACCTGTCCAAAATTACAAGCGGGTGACATGGCACTGAAAACCGCAAGAATCCCTGGATAAAACTACAAAAACCAACTCCATCCACGGTCGTATTAGTCTATTAGGCCAAAATATTGGATGAAACTATGTAAATTGGGGAAATATTTGCTATAAATAGTAAAAAAAAAACAATGTTACTATACCATTTGTATTTTTTACCCGAATAGTGGATTTTTGGACCAAATTGCCTCCGAACTTCAATTGGTGATTGTGGGATCTACAACTGACAGAATCTATGACTGTATCGACCAGGTAATTCATATTTCTCTCCTCTTTCTTTTCAGTGGATTAAATTATGTAATTAGGTTTCATTTTTTAAGTTATTTAGGGAGAAATTTGAAAACTTATGTGTACATGGGCTACATTTTATTGGGTCACGTATATGCATACCTATACGCGATCATTTGAAAAAAATACAGAGTATAAGCATCCCTATACGTGACTGTGTACACTACAACTCGCGTATACATCCATGGATAATGTTTTTTAAAGGTTTCTAACTCAAAAAAGGGATTGACTCTTGTAGGATGGTGCTAGAGTGGAGAGAAAGAGATCATGAAGAGGTGGATGTTGCAATGGAGAGAGATCCAAGGGCCCAAATGGCCTTAAAAATATGTAGGCTATGCAAGTTTTGGCCTCTCAAAGGTATGTGTTCTCAAGTGAGATTGCTACAGTTTCTTGTGGACTATTGGGATCCAGATAGTGAGAGATTCAACCTTGATGGAAAACCATTAAGGATTGAAGTTGAGGACATCTATTTCTTGACGGGATTGTTGCGTCAGGGTGAGGTGGTCAACCTAAAATCTCGGGGAGGTGGGAGTGGCAAGAAAATCGAGGAATACATAGCCACTCATTGCATTGCATGGATAGAGAAGGTAGGGAGCCAAATCCCAATTAGAGTGATAAACAATCTAAGTCTCAAGATTGTTGTCCTTGTTTTGACATAGATCATAGGATCGACCTCTTTGCACTAGGCATCGAGGCCACTTATGTTCTACTCAGTGGAGTGCTTGCGACCCACAGTATATGAACGGTGCAAGTCACTGCCGGCCAACATGAAGAGACAATTGACAGAATGCAAACAAGGTAGTAAAAAGAACTCTGGGTTCGCTTCTATCCTTCATAGTTTTTTCTTTGAGTGGGTTCTAGGCTTGGGAACTAGAGTTGATATTATTCTGCGTGGACCTCGCAATCCATCCATGGCATGGTGGATTGAGGTGATGAGGCAACAGTGGGAACGTAGGGTGCCAACACCCTACAATGTTGACTTCTTCTTCTGGTGGAGAAGTTAGGTGATAGCTTTGGATGACTACCCTTGCACGGCGATTGACTTCAAAGGAGATCATGACATGCCATTACCACCAGGTTCCTCCTACAAAGACATAGGTATTGCATAGATTTTTAAATATTTAATTTTTTTGTATTTTTGTATAAGGAGACAAAAATATTTTTGTATGATGTTAAGTATTAATTAAACATGTATGTGACGCATACATAGGTCCACGACGGAGAGATAGACTTCCACTACATCCTTGGAGGAACTAGGGAGATGAGGTAGTGGGAGGGGACGTAGAGAGAGTTCTTCAAAACGTGCAGGGAAACCTGTCTTGTTTGACGCAGAGGATTCCCATGGTTCAGGAGGAGGATCTGTCGGAGGCTATCCAGTGGAAAGTGGTAGGTGTGCCCCATTCTTGGGTATGACTCTTTCGGTGTCTCGCAAACACCATAGTCTGCTATCATGAAACTCATCTGGTGCCACAGGCATAGATGTCATTACTATTGTATGATCGATTGTATATGTATATATGTATATGTATATTTTTTGAAATATATATAAAAGCATGGTTCTTCGGCTTAACCTATGTTACAATGTGTACATTAATGATAATGTTTTATTTTATTTAGTTATGTGACGAATGCCAATCTAAAACAAAATTATCATATGCTTCAGATACACAATTAGAACTTCTAGGTATATGATGGCAAGTAATAAAATAAAACTATCGTTCCAAAAGTCGTACCCATGAGAATCGTCGGAGTAGAGTATGGTCACACACATGATAACTTCCATTCAACTAACATACTACTAATTGGGAGTCCAGGAAAACCTCTAAAGAGTGAATATCATGTGAAATGACATCGCACAAAAGTTCTATAACAACGCTATATTCGAACACATTATTCCATGGATGGCCCTAGGCAAACGCCACCTGAAGACACCAGTAGACCCTCGGGTGAATAAAAAAACCAAGCGATGGAAGCCAAGTTTCATGAATGATGAATGGCCTCGTCTGCAATTCCTAAGTAGACTGAAGACTCTGTTGACATTTTCCAACCAAGGGGAAACTCGATAAGCAAGATGAAGATAAAAATAAAGGGAAAATATATATACACTAAATTACATTAGTATACAAAGAGTTACGCCCAAGCTTGGGGCTCAAGCGTAATATATTTTCAAATAGAGCACATTCCTGGGCTCAAACAACATGTTCCCTTCATAATATTCTAATTCATAAGATCCTTTTTCTAAGACACGTCGCATGATATAGGGACCGTGCCACATGGGTTTGAACTTTCTTTCCCCGATTGGTTCTATGGATTGATCATATAGAGGGACCAAGTCACCCTCAACATATTGTCGAGGATAGAAAAAATTATCATATTGTACCTTGACACGTCTTTTATTTGCTCCGATAGTCGTAGAGGTGTTTTGATGCTGCTCATCTAGAATCTTTAGGTGTACGAGGCGTTGTTCGAGATCGAAAGTGTTAGGTAGGAGTGAAACTACTAATCTAAGAGAAGGGATCTCACATTCAATAGGTAAGATTGACTCCACACCGTGTACTAATTGGAAAGGAGAAAAAACGATGGAAGTCTTGACCGATGTTCGGTATCCCCAAAGTGCAGGATACAACATGATATGTCAGCCATATTTTCTCTGGCTAACAATGTTTTGCAAAATGGTCTTGAGAGACTTGTTCATGGCCTCTACTTGTCCATTTTCCCGGGGGTAGTAAGGGGAATAATGACCATGCGTAAACCCAATTTTAAATGCTAGTTCTTTCATCATTTCATTGTGAAAGTGACTACCATGATCAGTGACAATCTCACTTGGGATTTCGAATCTGGCTATAATTTGATTGAATATGAAGAAGGCTACAATTTTCCCATCAAATTTAACTGTAGGCATTGCCTCAACCACTTATTAAAGTAGTCTACGACCACGATAATGTATTGATGCCCCTAGCCGAAGTTGGGTTGCAATCCACAAAGTCCACCCCCCACTTGGTGAAGGCACCGACGATAATGACTGGATGGAGAGGGGTTGGATGCGAGTGCATTTTCCAAGTGAACACCTAGCATGGGTGACACTTCTTAACCGCTTCGACACAATCTTTAAATATAGATAGCCAAAAATAATCAGCTCGCAAATTTTTTTGGGTTGTTGCAAGCCCAGATAGATGACCACCACAAGATCCACTGTCGAAGTCGTTTGGGAAAGACTCGACTTCTTTGTGAGTCAAGAAATTATGAAAGATATTGTCTACTCCTCGATGACACAAAGTCTCGCCAATGATAAGGTAGTTCTTAGCTTGGTATTGTATATGCCATTGGACATCTCGCAAGAGATGCTGAGGGAACTTCAAAGTTTGAATATAGAGAACAATATATCCATACCAGGGGTCTGACGATGAGACAAGGAAAATGTCTCCATATACAAATGAATCAACATGAATAGCATCCTCACCTAACCAAGGGAAGTCATATATTAACTCCATAAAAACTATTGATTTTTTGGACTTCGTAGAAGCGAAATCGAGATCAAACTCTTGTAGAATGACTATCCATTTATTGTACTTTCCCCCTATGACACGGCTATTAAGGACATATTGAAATGGATTGACATTGGAAACCACAATAGTTTTTCACAACAATATATAATGTTGTAATCGTTGGATTGTGTGAACGATAGCCAAAGCTAGATTTTCAACATAAGAATATTTGAGTTCAGGGTCGACTAAGTTTCGACTAAGATAGTAAATGACATTCTCATAGAGCTCATCATCCTCCTAAATGAACACCATACCAATCATCTCTTCATATGCGGTGACATAAAGCAAGAAATATATACTGTAGTCTGAAGACTTCAACAGAGGCATCGATACCAAGGCTTTCTTCAAAGCATCAAAGGATTTCTATGCTCGCTCATCCCAGATAAAATGATTTTCCTTCTTCAAGAGATGCATGCAAACCTTAGTAATATTGGCATAGTTCACTATAAACCATCGTAAAAAGTTAGCTTTCCCCTGTAAACCTTGAAGTTGGTGTATAGTGCATGGGGGAGGCAATCAAAGTATTTCCTCAACCTTTAACGAATCTACCATGATCCTAGTCTTAGAGACTAAAAATCCTAGAATTTTACCTAACCTAACGCAAAAGATGCATTTATGAGGGTTCAACCAGATGCGATAATGGTGACATATTTCAAAGACTAGCCGAAGGTGTTTAGGGTGATCCACTCTCTTAAGGGAGTGAGCAGCAAGATCGTCAATATAGGCTTCGACTATATACTTGAGATTGTGAAATGTGAAGTTCATAGCTCGTTGGAAGGTTGTTCCGGTGTTTTTAAGGACAAAAGGAATCTTCCGGTATGCGAAAGTACTCCAAGGGAAAATAAATGTCATCTTATGTTGGTCCTCGAGTTTAATTTGAATTTGGTTATACCCTAAGAATCTATCCATGAAAGAAAAAACTTCTCTTCTCGCACACTCGTAGAGAATATGATCAATGAAGGGTGTCATGAAGTTGTCTTTAGGATAGGTTTTATTCAGGTCACGGAAATCCATGCATACATGGATGGTTCCTTGTTTTTTATTCATAGATATGGGATTGGAGACCCATTCAGTCAAGGGATCTGGGTAGATAAAGCTAGCATTAAGCTGTTTTTCTATCTTTTCCTTAATAACAGAGGCCTTCCTAGGATTGATAGCTCTAAGACTTTGTGCAACATGCTTAGCATCCGAGTAAGTTTTAATCTCATGTTCAACAATTCGAGGGTCGATTCCTGGCATCTATTCATATGACCAAGAGAATACATCTTGGAATTCCTTGAAGAGTTCGGTGTAGATCAAAATTTCTTCTGGCGAACAATATCCACCCATGTATACATTTTCAATATTTCCAAGGATACGAGAGATATCAATTGTAACGGTAGGGGAGATAATTTCCATGTTTCCTTCGGCATAAATGTTGTGCGTATCAAGTGGGACTACGATGTGATCGACTATCTCCCTCAAAGTAGATCTAAAATCATATTTTTCGATTCTGGCAAGCTCTGGGAGGAAATAAGAGCGATGATGGATATCATCCCAAGGTTTGTCGGAATCGTTCATGGCCTCAATGATATCTTCATCCGAAGGAAAAGTCTCATTGAGGAAGTCACATGAACAAGATGATGAAGTTTCCCACACGGGCTCTAGAATAGGATCCTCCTCGTCCGTCTGTGAGGTAATAGGATTTGGATCAGCGAAAGAGTCAAGAACAAATTGATACACAATCTATGTTGTCGATACTGGCATGGCCATTCTATAATGTAACTTACCTTCACAAGACGTAGTTGCGGAAGTTAGGGTCCAAGGATCGTTAAAATAGGAAGTACAGAAAGGATCAAACCTCTTTGACGAAATGAGCCTACTGGACATGGCGTATGTATGGTGAATCGGTTCAATGAAGTCGAAGGTACACATAAGGGATGAATACATTCTGACATCGATATTCTCAGTTGTCGGCTGATAATTGTCAATCATAGGGATCGAAGGTCCAATAGATGCATTGGGGCTAGATTACACAAAGGACAACTAGTCGATCGTCATGATCTTCCCATCATGAGGAAAAAAAAGAGTACGGAAGGCATACGATATGATTGCATTCATAGCGTAATTCCAATTGTGTCCTAGTAAAAAGTTATAGTCGAGGGGTGCTTCAACCACCTCGACATCCACCTCCACCATCTTCCCACCTAACTGGATCGAAAAGGCAGGAAGAATACCTTGAGGGCAGAAGGAATTACCACCAAAATCAGTTAACATGGTCGAAGACTGAGAAAGGGCCGAATATATGAGGGCTTTCCAATAGACCAGGGACATCACACATATTTCATTTCCTTCAACAACAAAAGTACTCTTGATGGTATACTTTGAGTAACCCACGTGGATTTGGAATTCCACATGGTAAGGCAGGTGTGGATTCGCATATGTGACATCAAATTTGATAAATTTCGAGCCACAAGGATCTAGAGATCCTAATGCACATATCAAGGCATTCCTATGTGAAGGACACATCTGGAGTACCTCTAGAGCCGACATCGCACAAGGGGTTTGACCCAAGTCCTAAAAAATAGAGTAATTTTGGGTGGCTCTAGAATTAGGATTGTGGGTAGAGCGCTTGAGTACTCCTTTCAGAATATGAGGCAAGGGCTCTGGTTTTTCGATCTGTAAGGAAATCTCAGGAGGAGGGGGAGACTCTAGACCAGGTATAGTTTATGGATAACTCTAATTGCGAAACAAAGTGTCTACATTAACCTCATATTTAACAATATTGATGCATAAATGATTATCGTCTTGTGTCAATGGGTTTTGACTCCCACTCGCCACATTTCCATCATTCGAGGAGCTCGAGGCCATGTGATGGTTATGTGGAAAAAGATTAGTCAGCGCAATGGGAGGTAGAGACAAAAGACTCGCAGCTTCCGCAAGTTTGGGGCATAAATGGGTAAGGTGATCATATGTACAAAGATTACAGGGAAACTTCACCTTCCGCCTTTCTTTCTTTCCCTCACGAGCATTATTATTCAACATTTCATTATTACCATTGTCCTTTGGTTTATTATTATTCTTCCCACCCTTACAATTATTATTACGTTCTTTCTTTTTATTCCCTCCTGGTTGTTGGTTACCATTCGGGTTGGCCGACAATTGCAAATAATGTACATCTGTCGATTGAGTGGGATTGGAGGACATAGACGAATTTGGCCCTCCTACAGACTGGTTTAGAGACAACTCTTTCAAATGGCTTGTCATCAAGTCTACGGATTTAACATTGGCAGAACCTACAATGCCATTTGCATGAGGCCTGAGCTTTTGTCTAGGGTCATAGTTTGACCTCGGTGAGTCTGAAAGAATCTTGTATAACATCCTAGACTGAGCATATATAAGATCTAACTGTTGGGATTTAAAAATTGCTTCTTCCTCAAATGTGACCCCTAATGTAGAAACATCCTTCGAAATATAATGCAGGAGAGACTTAAGGAACCACTCTAGAAGGAATTTTGGGGGTACGTAGGACTTGATCAACCTCTTCTGTCTATGCCATTCCTAGATGTGATTCGAGATATGAGTGGCCTTGTCCTGACAAAAGGTCAAAAAAAGTTCTATGTCAGCATTGTAACGAACTGAAAATTGGAAGTGGTTGAGGAAGACTAAAACCAACTGATTAAAATTTTTGTATGACCTCCTAGGTATATCTATATACCATTTCGTGGAAACCCCCATGAGGGTACGTTGAAAAAATCTTAACTGAATAGAATCATAGTTAAGGGAATTCAAAGAGCACCAAATATGAAAGGTGGTAACGTGATCACAAGGATCCTCACCAGTTTTACCCTCGAATTTGGAATATTTGAAGGAATCTTAGTGGGGATGGGGGCACATGTCGGATCATGACACACAAGGTCATTCATTAGCCTAGACAAGTCTAGAAGATTGAGCATGGCTATAAATGGGAGACGGGGTTGCAGTATCTAGCCCCAACCTCCCTGGAAAGATTTTGGTTGGGGAATCACAACCCATCTAGGGTTCTGGTAAGCACCATGGCCCTATCTAGGATTGTAAGACCCTCCTCCATATTGATTCATGAGGCATTGGTTGGGCACCATTCCAGTAGGAATGTTCTGATGAGGTTTGTAAAAACTTCCCCCAGCCAAAGTGGCTGTAGGTTGGGGTTTTCCCAAGGTATGAAACTGACCTCCCCTAGGTGTGAATCCAGAGGATAAAGGTGGATTCATCATGCCAAATGTGTTAGTTGGATTCAATACAGAGAAGGTGGGTGTAAAGGACAAAACATGAGAAGTAGTTTGTCCACTAGGTTGGTTACTCCATCCAGAAGCAACAGGATTAGACCTGGGGTGAAAAGGTGGAAGGCTTCCAACTGTAGGAGTCGTTTTTGGGACATGAGTACCACCAAATGAGAAAGGAATATGTGAAGGAGCCATGCTCCCAAGTTGAATATTAGTATTCAGACTAGCCATAGGGATGGTGAATGAAAATTGTGATGTGAAATTAGGAATACTATAAGAAAAATGGGTAGAGGCCATAGTGATGGACTAAATATTGTATCCCAACGAGTGACAAAGGTACCCAAAAGGTGTCATGGCTATAGGTTGAGTATTCACTATAGGACGAGTAGGTATGATGACAAGAACCTTTGGCACTACAACCATGGTGGTTGAAGGTGTTGAATGGGTACCGTTAACTATAGTAGCTATGGGAGTCGAAGGACTCCTAGTACCTTTTTGACTCAATTCAGTTCTCATCCTTGTATGATCACAAGTATCATAAGTGGAGGAGTGTGTACCATTTTTGATAACTTTAGGCCTATTAGAAGGAAAAGACTCAAAATGTGGTGGTAACTATAACAAGTGGAAAGACCCGCAGGGAAGTTGTTCTGGCTCCACGATGACTCAAGACTCGAGATATAAAATAAATCCTAAGGCCAACTAGTAATCAAAGAGCACACCAAAATAAAATCAAAAGGCCAATATGCACACAAACTGGATAAAGTGGTTGAAAGGGACCTCCCTCCCTAATGTAGGTATGCCTCACCCAAGAGGGTCGTGAGAATCCCTACTAAAGATTGGAGGTATCAAAACCAGTTATAAGATCCCTCGTGGGATTAAAACCTAGTCAGTCAAATCCGCCCACAGAGGTAATGCTCCATAAAGGTTGTGTTTTGTCTAACCTCTTGGCATGTTTACAGGAAGAGTGTGCTTTTCATTAACGGAAAGAACATCAGCGACGATGACATGTATATAGGAAAGAAAAAAAATGACGTTGGCATATTGGAAACAATGACGGAAAATAAGAAAGTAGCAATGATAGCATCGAGAATGATGAGAGCATGAGAAATTGTTGTCTGCTAGCTCATGAGGATGAGCACAAGGCATAGAGTTGGAGTTTCCAGATAGCCAGAGGTTATCATGAAGGCCGCAAGGAGCATGTGTAGGATTCGTTAGAATTCGTGAGTTTGTAGAAGTAATCAAAGCTCAGAAGGAAGAGTGCAGAGTTTCTCGCAAAGCGCAAGTGTGCGCTAGGGTCGAGGTTAACTTCATTGCCAAATATTAGGACATATAGCGCTTTCCAGAAGTGCAGACGAGGTCCAAGAGATGGACTCACAAGAGGAGAAAAGGTTGAGACCTTTGATCACTTAGAAAACATTCTAAGTCAAAGAGATTAGAAGCTCAGGAGAGAGAGAGACAGTGGTTGTTGGATCAACGATCCAGATGAACAATAATCGTCCGATGAAATCAATTGAAGGATAGGATAAGCAGGGAAAAACGATTGAGAATTTAATTATCCGAATTCATGTTAGTCGTCGGATCACTTTCGCGTGGAAGGAAAGAATAAACTAGAAGAGCTACATGACAGAAAAATCAAGCCATCAATCTAGGACCATGATCGACGAACAACATTTAGTTCGGGTATAAACATGTGAGGAGGTTAAGCTCCAGAAAAATATCACTTCAGATTTTTCAGTTTCAGATTTGAAATCCCCAAAGTCCAGAGATCTGGATAGCTGAAGTACATTATTGATCGTTGAATCATCCAAAGAAGATTGCACTCATCAGATCATCCGAAGAATATATCAAGTGTCAAATCGTCTGACGAGAAGCTAGGTCGTCTGATCCAGAGCGTCAGTTTGAGATTTGAAATTCCTAAAGTCCAGAGACCCAAAGAGCCAAAATAAATCCTCAACCATCGGATCATCCGAAGTAAATTTCAGTCGTCATATCATTCTAAAGTGGAAGGACAAGATAAGTTAGAATAAGGGTGCGCTAACCTTAACAGTCGATAATCAGGGACTCATATCTATGGTCTACGGGGCATATCGGACCCCCCCCAACATTTTTTCCTTTAACCGTTGTGGGGGGTCTGATTTGGTGGTATTTTCCATGTGGGACCCTCATACCTATCACCTTCCTATCGACTTGGACCCCCCTCGCTCATTACCACTTACTGCCTAACCCTCCCCTCCGAGTAAACAATGAAACCACTCATACATACCACCTCTGCGCTCCGACGTCACACTCCACTACCGGATACATGTCACACTCCACTACCGCGCTCTGCCTCCACACTCCACTACACTTCCCACATGTCTCACCCACGCAAGAAGACCACCTCAACAAGGACATGTGGTAGTAATCTTCATACTTCGAGGGGAGGTAAAGTTTGAGACTTGAGATTTTAGAAGTCCGGAGAACCGAAGGAGATCTCGCTCATTAATCAAGAAAGGGACCGCATAACCGTTGATCTAGTTGAAAGGTCAAATTACTGAAGTGAACAAGGACCGTTGATTTGAGAGGGACACATGTCAATGGATTTTCAACTCCAAAATTTTGGCGAATGGGAAAAGTGAGGTTTGATATTTGAAATTCCTGGAGGTCGGATCACAAAGTAACTCTTAGTCATTGATTTAGGAAGGGTAGATATGATCTGTAGAATTGAGGGACATATCTGAACCATTAGTTTAGGAGCACCATCAATATCGTGAGATCGACAGACCCGTCACATTATGGAGCCAGAGCATGCTCATGTCTTACTTTTTCGTCAGCTGGCCGCAATCGAAACCACGGTTTTGGAGAAAGGACGCGTGGAGGCTCGTAGTGAATTATGGGGCGAAAAGAGGGTTTCCCTCAAACCACCTTTGGAAGAACCCGCAATCACGTGGTTGTTGGGTATGTGTTATATTCTTTTCATGTGTGTGTGTGTGGGTGCGTCAGATACGACGACTGCGTCTGACGATCCCTTCACCTAGGGATTTTGCTATTTTTAGCGGTTTTTTGCTATTTTTAGCGGATTTTGCTATTTTTAGCTGATTTGTAAATTAATCCTGGATTAAGGGATTAGGGTTTTGGTATCTACGGAATACCTAAAATCATTGTATATATTGTATGGCGAATGGTGAAATTCGATATAATGAAAAAGAAAGGTTTTCCCGGTTGAGGGTTTCCGGTAAAGATCTCTGTGTATTTTGTGTATGAGCCATTGATTAATTTCTGTATTGCTTAAGAATATATAT
>ML779943.1:430677-484901 GCA_009831015.1 Picea engelmannii
ATATAATGAAAAAGAAAGGTTTTCCCGGTTGAGGGTTTCCGGTAAAGATCTCTGTGTATTCTGTGTATGAGCCATTGATTAATTTCTGTATTGCTTAAGAATATATATGCATTTCTTTACTTCGCAGGTTTAAAACTTACAGTGGTCACATGAGATCATCACCTAAGGTCATATCGAAAAAAGGACCTAACACTCGCTAGACCAAAATTGCGGAGCACTCAAAAGTTAGGCATGTGGTCAAAACCATGGTCACATCAACGAAGGTTAAGGGAGGAGCTAGCACATCGCTAGGATCCACTTCGGATATTGGGAGTTGGGAGAATTGAGATGTCTCATACCAATATTCTTGAAGTTGCGAGTCATGAAGCACCTGTTGATTAGGCGTATGGTCACCATCAATGGTCACGTGAAGGAAGGGGCTTAGAAACCAAAGAAGCCAAAATGACTCTTTGTAACTCACAAAACAGAGTGATTGTATCTGCTAGAGATTTTGAAGAGCTTCAACATGATCACCAGAGGAGCTAAAGAGTCTCGAGGTAACTGCCAATGGAATGAAGACTCATCATAGAAATACTTGATAGATGGAAAAGTGTTGAAGACTATAACTGTCAGAGAAACCAAAGAATCTCAGGATAGCAGCCACTGATGAAGAACAGACTCATGATAATCGCCATAGAGGATGAAGAGTTGAGTGTATGATCTGGAAAAATACTTGGCATGATAAATATACGCATAACATAGAAGATATAGTTGCTTCTTTTGATAACTATTCATGTGGGTAGAAGCAGGTTGTGCAAAGGAGCTGAAGCGCATAGAAGAGGCGTAGTGCATATAATGGAAATGGTGCACATAGAATAAGACGCAAAAGAAAGAGATAGAACAAAGATACATATATGATACGGAAAGATAAATCCTAGGTGCACATGCAGAGACAGAGTAAAAGAAAAAAAATCACAAGAATATGCGAGCAGGAAGACACTGATGCAGGAAGAGCACAACAATGTAGTAGAACATTGATAAGACTAGTAAGCCATTGTTAAATAATGTACCACTGTATAAATTTTAGTAACAAAGATTTATATCTCAGGGTTGTAGGGTGGTGCTAGGGAGGACTATTGTCCTCAAAGTTTCAAGTGGGTGCTTGAACACAGGGAGTTGTAGCTTCCATATGGTTGCAGCAAAAAAAACCAGGGTGGTAGGGTGGTGCAAGAGAGAGCTATTGTTCTCTGTTATACAATTTGGCGCCTATGTAAATGGAAGTTGATGCTTCCATCCAGTTGGTGCTGGAACACTCAGGGAGTTGGTGCTTCTTTCTAATGGGTGCTAGAGAATTGAGAGAGTTGGTGCTCTCAGCAAGTTGCAACTTATACAGGTTGGTGCCTGTGTGACTGGAAGTTAGTGATTCCATCTAGTTGGTGTTGGAACACAAAGGGAGTTGGTGCTTCTTTCTAGTGGGTGCTAGAGAAAGCAGAGAGTTGGTGATCTTAGAAAGTTGTTTATTGTAAAATAGAGGTGGTAGCCTCAAAAGGAGATGGTGCTCATAAGAATGATATTGTACAAAAAATAAAGACTACTTATCATATCAAGAAGAAGAAGTTTTCTCCCTTTATGGGTTTCCTCAGGAATATCTATCTTTGTGTATTTCATGTGTCTGATTGATGTTGAATATTCTATTGCTTACTTCCCTACATTATTTTGATCATCATTGAGTGTTCTATAATGAGTCTAAAATGGGCATAATTGTTTAAGAACAGTAACAACTGATTCACCCCGCCCCCCCTCTCAGTTGTCCAACAATTGGTATCAGATCCAGTTCCCTTTATTTAAGGGTAGATGCTAGAGATTAAATATGACTAGCTATGAAGGAAATTCAACCAACAAGGCCCCTTTGTTAAATGGAACAAACTTTTCCTTCTGAAAAGGTAGGATGAGAACCTACATAATGACTTCAGGTGTAGATGTCTGGGATGTGGTAGAGACTGGTTATGTAAAGCCAGTTGTACTAGCTTCTAAGAATGACAAGCTAGAATTCAACCTCAACACTAAGTCTATGAATCCTATTCTGAGTGGGATTGCAAAAGAAGAATTTGTAAAATTTATGCACTTAGAATCTACCAAAGAAATGTGGTACAAACTCATTAGCAGTTATGAAGGTGAGGAGAAGTAAAAATCCAAGAGATTTGGTAAAAATAAAAGTTTAAGGGTAAACAATGATGAATCTTCAGGAGACACAGACAGTGACTCTTCTTGTGAAGATAAGGTTAATGAGTTTATTGTTATGGCCAAAGAGGATTATGATAATAAAATAACAGGAAGTGATGTTAATGAAAAAGAAGTTGTTGTTGACTTGGATGGAGAACTAATCAGTTCTTTAGAGGAGATTGACAGACTTCGAATTAAGAAGAGAAAACAAAAATAGTTGTTGATGCAGTTTGAAAAGAATGGTAAAGAACCAAGTGAAGATTTTTTTTTGTTAAAAGTATAATTAGAAGAAGAAAAGAAAATAGAATATATTCTAATACAACAATTAACAAATAAGAAGGTGATATGTAAATCTCTAGAAGATGAAGTAGTGAAAAATAAAAAAGAGTTGGAGAAGTTTCAAGCCTTGTATCACTAGAATCTGTCGACTATAAAAGCCTCAGAAGGATTGGCCACCATTCTAAATCAACAAAGGAATCCAAAGTTGAAAATTGGTTTTGGTTATGAAGAGGGATCAAGTAGTGGTCAGCCTACAAGCAACAAAGAATCCATCAAGTTTGTCAAATATACAACCAATGACAACAACAAACCTGCAAAAACAAAGGAAGATAATCAACCACCAAGGAGGAGTAGAGAAAAAGGTGTCAGAACTGAATATGTAGAATAAAAAAATAATACACCCTCTTCTCAAGGAAATCATCAGCATGGAAGAAATCGATTTTCTCAAAGAAGACAACCATTTTCCAGGTACAAAGATTTTTTCTATGGATATTGTTTCTACTATTCGAACTTTGGCTACAAAGTTGTAAATTGTTCCTTAAGATTTAGACATGAGAAAACAAGACACCCAAGGACTAAATATCTGCCACAACAAAGAATGAGACAACCAAGTAACAAACAACCACATATTGCAAATTGTCAAATTAAGTTTAGAGACATGCAACTGAGGAGGTCAAGAAATAATAAACATCCAATGAGTAGACAATGTTGCACCAATCACTTTGACCTATTGAACAATGAGCTCGAATGATATAATTTTCATAACTTCGGCCACGAAGACAAACTACCATCTGAAGAATTACAAAGTAGATCCAAGGATAAAACTCCTAGCTAAAAATGCCAGCACATGGAAAACGAAAGATAGTGAAAAATGTTGTCTAGTACTTTCAGCTCAAAAACAAAAAGACCCCTGGTATATAGACAGTGGATGTTCCAAACACATTACTGAAGACAAGGATATGTTTATGTCTATGAGTAAAAGAAATATAGGAAATGTGACCTTTGGAAATGATGAACCAGGTAAAATCAAGGGTAAAGGGATGGTGAGTTTGAGTAATGGCAAAGGAGATGCCCAAGATGTTCTTCTTGTAGATGGGATGAAACATAATTTTCTCAGCGTAAGTCAAATGTGTGACAAAGGCTGTGAAGAGGTGTTCACGTCCAAAGATTGTAAAGTAAAGAATGTAAACTCAGGACAAGTGGTGGCTAAAGCCATAAGGACAGATAATGATGTTGATATTGAATGCTCCCCTGCAAGTAAAGAAGAAGACTCAGATACAATAAAAGAATGTTTTGTTAGCATTTATCCCATGGAAGAAGTAGAAGAAGACTCATGTCATAAGATGGAAGTAGAATTTGTGAATCTTAGAAAGAAGATTGAGAATTCAAACACCCAAATCAAGTTCTTGAACAACTCCATGACCCTGGATGAGATCTTGAATAGTCAAAGATCACCAAATGACAAATCGGGTCTTGGATACAACAAAGAAGAAATCAGTACTCCTAAGAAACCTGATGAAATCCCTTCATTTTTAAAGGGTGAAGAAAAATCTGACAAAGGTCTTTCATTTTAAAAAATGGAAAGCAGGTATGACTTAGGTGCTTCAGGTTCAAATAATGAAAGAATTACTACAATATTTAGAAGATCAGATCAAGGAAGACACCTAGAAGCTACTCATACACCTCAAAGTAAGTTTAGAAGAGAGACACCTTCATGGATGAATCAAAGGAGGTATGAGAGTGTTTGTAACAATTATTGTTTTTCCTCGTGATGAATATGGTCATAAAAGCCTTGGATTGTAGGCATCATAGAAGAAAATTTAAGTTGTAGTAATAGAAGATCAGAGAAAAAAGTTCAAGAAACCACGACACTCACATATGTGGATAGAAAAGACTGAACAAGTGAACATGAGTGAAGTTAATTGTTGCAAAATGAATTTCAATCATGTGAGAAGCATAGTATAAACTTTCTCAGATGACTTTAGATAAATGTACAGTAAATAAGCATATTGGATAAAGATAGATACATCTGGTTAGAGATCAATGAGAATCAATGGACAAATCCAAGGGTTAGTTGAAAAATATGAGCTACAATTTCGTAGTTTTCCAGTAGGATAGTGACATCTGCAACAACAACATTTTGAAGTACAAAATGATATACATGACATCCTGTAGATATAAAAAGAGGATAAACCTTGTCAAAAAGAGATAACCTTTTAACAAAGGGGGATAACAGTCAAAAGAAGAGAGAGAAGAGTGATAGGGGGAGTCATTCAGTTATGAAAATAAAAGGTTGATGAAGAAGTGCCAATAACAGAGGTGAACAATATTGAGTCTACTATAGAGGACACAACTGAAGCTGAAGATGAATAGGTCTAAGAATCAAATATTTCATTCCAAGACCAAGCTCATCACCATAAAATACCATTTTCTGAGAGAGCAGGTCACCAATAAGATTGTTCTTGCTCATTACATTCCAACCATAGAACAAATTGTAGACATCTTTAATAAACCCCTAGCCAAGACACCATTTGAATATCTTTGTTAGAAGTTGGGTGTCATCTCTTCTTTCACCTAAGAGAGTCCATCCCGTCAGGGGGAGTTTGTGTTGGTTGAATATCTAATACCTCTTAAAGGTACTGCAACAGCTCAGGGGGAGCATGTTTTCTTTGACATTGATGTCAAAGGAGGAGAAAATGTGTGGTATGGATGCTACAGTTAGAGGTCTAAGTAGAACAATGCAGTCCTTCTAGGTTGTCATCAATGCCAAAGGGGGAGATTGTTGGTATGTTTATAGGTAGAGTGTTCCTGTCATTGATGGAAATAACAACAATGATGATGACATGTTTACAGGAAAGAATAATAGCGACATTTTCATATTGACAACAATGACGACAAATAGGAAAGAAGCAATGATAGCATCGGGAATGACGAGACCATGAGAAATTATTGTCTACCAGAATAGGAGGATGAGTAGAGGGCACAAAGTTGGAGTTTCTAGATAGCCAGAGGTTATCTTGAAGGCCGCAAGGAGCATGCGCATGATTCCTTAGAATCCATGAGTCTGTAGAAGGAATCAAATCTTAGGAGGAAGAGTGCAGAGTTGCACGCAGAGAACAAGTGTGCGCCAGGGCTGAGGTTAAATTGATTGCCAAAGCTCAGGAGAGATAACGCTTTCCAGAAGTGTAGACGATGTCTAAGAGATAAACTCGCAGGAGGAGCAAAGGTCGAGACCTTTGAACACTTAGAAAACCTTCTAAGTTAGAGAGATTAGAAGCTCAATAGAGAGAGTGACATTGTTCGTTGGATCAACTATCCAGATGATCAACAATCTTCTGATCAAATCAATTGAAGGATAGGATAAGAGGGAAAAAACGGTTGAGAATTTGATTATCCTATTTCCTGTCAGCCGTAGGATCACTTTCGAGTGGAAGGACAAGATAATCTAGAAGAGCTACATCACAGAAAGATCGAACCATCAATCAAGGACCATGATCGATGAACAAAATTTAGTTTGGTATAAATATATGAAGAGGTTAAGCTCTAAAAAAATCTCACCTCATATTTTTCAGTTTGAGATTTGAAATCCCCGAAGTTTGGAGACCCGAAGAGCCGAAGTACATTCTCAATCGTCGGATCATCCGAAGAAGATTGCAGCCATCATATCATCCGAAGAAGATCTCAAGCATTAGATCGTCCGAAGAGAATCTAGGTCATTTGATCCAGAGCATCAACTTGAGATTTGAAATCCCCAAAGTTTGGAGAGGTGAAGAGATGAAATAAATCCTGGACCGTCAGATCATCCGAAGTGAATTTCAGCCATCAGATCATTCTAAAGTGGAAGGACATGATAATTTAGAAGAAGGGAACGCTAATATCAATGACCGATAATCGAGCACTCAGATCTATGGTCAACAGGGCATATCGTACCCCCCCCCCCCTCGAGCTTTCTGCCTTTAACCGTACGGGGGGTTCGATTTGGTGGTATTTTTCATGCGGGACCCTCATATGTGTCACCTTCCTGTCAAAACAAACCCCCTCTCTCATTACTTCTTACCGCCTAACCCCCCCTCTGAGTAAACCACTAAACCACTCATACATACCACATCTGCATTCCGACATCACACTCCACTACCCACTACACGTCACACTCCACTACCACGCTCTGCCTCCACACTCCACTACACTGCCTACACATCTCACCCATGTCAATAGACCACCTCAACAATGACATGTTGAAGTAATCCTCATACTTCGAGGGGAAGTAAAGTTTGAGACTTGAGATTTTAGAAGTTCGGAGACCCGAAGGAGATCTCGACCGTTGATCGAGAAACGGACCACAGAACTGTTGATCTGGTTAAAAGGTCAAATTCAAAAAGTGAATGAGGACTGTTGATCCGAGAGAGACACGTGTCAATGGATTCTCAACTCCGGAATTTTGGCGAATGGGAAGAGAGAGCTTTGTGATTTTAAATTGACGGAGCCCGGATCACGAAGTAACTCTCAGCTATTGATTTAGGAAGGGTAGATCTGATCCACAGACTTGAGTGGACAGATTTGAACTGTCAATTTAGAAGCACTATCAAGATTGTGAGATCGATGGTCCCGTCGTATTTCGGGGCTAGAACATGCTCGTGTCTTAATTTTTTGTGAGAGAGACGCAATTGAAACCATGGTTTTGGAGAAAGGATGAATGGAGGCTCGTAGTGACTTGCAGAGAGAAAATCAGGTTGCCCTCAAACTGCCTTTGGACGCACCCACAATCGCATGGTCACATGAGATCATTGCCCAAGGTCATATCGAAATAAGGAGATAACACTCTCTAGACCGAGATCATGAAGCGCTCAGATGTTAGGCATGTGGTCACAACCAGGGTCACATCAACGAAGGTTAAGGGAGGAGCTAACATGTTGCTAGGCCCGACTTCAGATACCAAGAGTTAGGAAAATTGAGATGTCTCTGTAACTGACGAAATAGAGTGATTGTATCTGCCATAGAATTCGAAGAGATTCAGGGTGATCGCCAAAGGAGCTGAAAAGTCTTGAGGTAACTGTCAGTTGAATGAAGACTCATCATAGAAACAATTGATAGATGGAAAAGTGTCGTAGACTGTAATTTCCAAAGAAACCAAAGAATCTTTGGATAATCACCACTGATGAAGAATAGACTCATGATAATCGCCAGAGAGGATGAAGAGTTGAGTGTATGATCTGGCAGAGGACTTGGCATGATAAATATACACAGAACAGAGAAGAGATGGTTCCTTATTTTGATAGTTATTCATGTGGGTAGAAGTAGGTTGTGTGTAGGAGTTGAAGCGCACATAAGAGGCATAGTATATATAATGGCAATGGTGCATAGAGAATAAGACACAGAAGAAAGAGATAGAACATAGATACATATATGAGAGAGGAAGAGAAATCATAGGTGCACATGCAGAGACAGAGCAGAAGAACAAAAAGCACAAGAATATGTGAGCGAGAAGACATTGGTGTAGGTAGAGCACATCAGGGTAGTAGAACAATGATAATACTGGTAAGCCATTGTTAAATAATGTATCACTGTATAAATTTTAGTAGCAAATATTTATATCTCAGGGTGGTAGGGCGGTGCTAGGGAGGATTGTTTTCCTCAGAGTTTCAAGTGGGTGCTTGAACACAGGGATTTGTAGCTTCCATCTAGTTGCATCCAAAAACACCAGGGTGGTAGGGTGGTCCGAGGGAGAGCTATTGTTCTATGTTATACAGGTTGGTTCCTGTGTAACTGGAAGTTGATGCTTCCATCCAGTTGGTGTTGGAACACTCGGGTAGTTGGTGCTTCCTTCTAGTGGGTGCTAGAGAATCCAGAGAGTTGGTTCTCTCAACAAGTTGCAGCTTGTACAGGTTGGTGCCTGTGTGACTAGAAGTTGGTGCTTCCATCTAGTTGGTGCTTGATCACAAAGGGACTCAGTGCTTCTTTCTAGTGGGTGCTAGAGAAACCAAAGAGTTGGTGCTCTCAACAAGTTTCTTCTTGTAAAATAGAGGTAGTAGCCTCAAATGGAGTTGGTGCTCATAAGAATGATAATGTACAGAAAATAAAGACTACTTATCATATCAATAAGAAGAGGTTTTCTCCCTTTATGGATTTCCTCATTCATATTTGTCTCTGTGTATTTCATGTGTGTGATTGATGTTGAACATTATATTGCTTACTTCCCTACATTATTGTGATCATCATTGAGTGTTCTATAATGAGTTTAAAATGGGCATAATTGTTTAAGCACAATAACAACTGATTCACCTCCCCACCTCTCAGGTGTCCATTACAACCTTTATTTGACCCAGGGTACCTGCAGAATAACCCCTACAAGTAACCTATGTTGTACCTAAGTCAAGAAACTAAGAAACCATGATATAATTGATGCACAGGTGAACAATCGTAAGTCAGGTCAACCATATGGGCAGGGTAACAAATCCCGAAACCTCAAAAACACCACCTCTCATAGAGGTAAATGTACTAGCAAGATCCCCATATATGGATAGTTCACCAGAAATATATCTGATGCTAAGAAGGTATTGTGGGGATATCCCTTCAACCAACCTCATGCGACCTCATGATTAAATCTAGTGTAAGCGGAGCCTCCTCATATTACATATACAATGGATTTCTTTACTCCCTTAGTCAGACACATTTGTTGATTTAATAGCCTTGGAGAAGTTTACTCACAAAATCCAATTCCAAGGCTCTAAATTCTAAGCTAGTTTGTGCACCCTAGAAAATAAAATCGTTACTAATCAATTTTAAATTATCAACATTACTTTTAGTGGCCTTGCTTATGGAAAAAGGTGCAGTTGTGAAATTAATGATGTTATGACTCAGCAAGTAAAATAAATGAATATGAATACAATGCAAAGTCCTAACTTCAATTCCCAATAAATTGTATGCTTTCCAAAATGAAATTTTATTTAGTTCTGCAATTCCAAATAAGATGCAATATTTATTTACATGTACTAAGATCAATTATAAGAACTCAAAAGATCAAATGCCAACAATGAAAAATGACTAATATTTTTGTATTTTCAATATAAAAGAATGGAAATGAAAGGACTGAACAACAACTTGATATAAAAACTCTATTGTATGTAAATAGAGACAAACCAAGTAGGATATCAAGGAGCAAACACCCATCCCAATATGCATGGACAATCAAATGAAAAGGATGATGAGAAAGGCACCACCCAAAAATTCAACCAAAGAAAGGTTTCCTATCATTCCACAGACACTTAACAGTCATAACAAAGACCCAAGAAGCTCAATAACCATCAAAACTTACCCAACAGTCAACAAACCCAACAAGCAAGCAAAAAAGGGTGATGTACGCGACTGTTCAAGGGAAAAGTGGGTATATACGTTTCTTGCAGAAGGACATAACGCGTATGTACACGAATGTAAGGAAAAAACCCATGTATATGTGTTAAAACATAGAAAGGCTAAGAAACTCAGACCTGGAATCAACAGAGGTTGTTAAGCAGTCAGACGACAAGAAATTCAATATAAACGAGAGAAATCAAAGGAGAAAAACACTCCAAACCCTGAAAAAAAATATTCTATCCCCAATATGGTCGCCAATTATGTTACGAGGAAAATCTCCCTATGGCTAAGGGTAAACCACAACAGACGGAAATGAATGAAATAATAAACTATAATTTCAGGGATGCTATATAAAGAAATATGCTAGCAAGACAATATAAAAGGCCTACCTCGTCTAGATGTTCGATGAAGTCCATTGTTGAGCACTTGACTCAAAGCAATACACCTGCAAATTGTACTCAACAACCAAGAAACACGAGCATATGGTGATAATATATGATGTTAGCACATTCAATAGTATAATCCATCAACATTCATAAAAAATACGCCCATGGAATAACAATTCAAATATTTGCAAGATATTAATTGGAAGAGAAATGAGTATTTCTATTAAAATGTAATCAACATAAGTGAATGAATTGCAAAATTTTGTGTCGACACGATTTAGAACCAAGAAACCAACTCCCTTCCAGCTGAGCCTCCACCAAAGGTAAGCTCATATAAGAGAGCCAATGAGGTTCTCAATCAAGTAGGGAATAGCTTGGTGGATGAAAAATATGTTTAGACTTAAAAGGACAAAGGGATGCAAACTCAATATGAAGTGAATAATTTCTCCAGAGTAAATTTTCTCTCAAAGTTGAATTATTCTCCTCTTTTCCATAGCTTGGATTTGGCCCATTTGTAGCCTGCAAGTGGAACTGAAGGGTCGATTCAGAATGTTTCTAGTCTATGGAAGGTCAAGGATCATGGATCTCATGACGTGACATGGAAACCCGACACAATTTTTTAATTTTGGGCACAAAACCCGATGTACATGGGTTGTAGTGGTGCAACATGCGTATATTCATGTTGTACAATAGGTAGGGTGTGCATATGTGGAAAAATAATTTGTTTATCTCTGGGATTTGCAAAAAGGGAATTCAAGTCTACATAGGGAAATGGAAAAAGGCCTTCTGTGAAAGTTTTCATAGGGTGAGGAAAATCTTTCTATAACACTTGCCATGTAGTTGACTATGTCCGCCTTCATTCCTTTCCAGAAAAATAAGGGTTTAAGATCTGCCCTCGTCTTCATGAATCCGGGATGAGCCATGTACACTACTCTATGAGATTCGTTTAAGATCAAACTTCTTAATTCGTCATTTGGCTGTACACAAATCCGATTATTATATCTCAATAATGCATCGATGTCCATAGTAAATCCATCAAATTTAGGTACCAACATGGTGTGTTGTCCGATAAATTCCTGAACTTCTTTATACCAGTCATCATTGTGTTGTATAGTTATAATCCTTTCACATAGATTCGTCTGAAGAGGTATCACCAAAAATATATGTGGTCTCTGACTCAACTCTTCTTCCACTTTGTTCATTGTTCCTTTTATGTAGGTAATCTCAAAGTCGTACTTGCTAAGCAGTTCTCACCAATGCCTTTGTTGCGATGTAAGTGATGTAAGCGATCAATCCAGGATTTCTTAACTTCCTTGAGATGTAAGCGATCAGTCCACTATATTTCATCAAAACTTCGCCTAAGCCTTCATTGGATGTGTCTGTGCATAAAAAGAAGTCCTTTTCCATGTCTGAGACTTTTAGTATCGGTGTTGTCGTCAACAACTTCTTGAGCCTTCGAAATTCTTCGGCTCATTTCTTGGTCCATACAAACTTCTTGTTTTTCTTCTGCAACTTCGTAATCGGATTTGCTATCTTCAAAAAACCATCGATAATATCCCGCTAAACCCATTAATTTGTTTACTTCGGGTACATTTGTCAGTGCAGGCCATTCCATAATAGCCTCTACCTTCGCTGGATACACAACGATGTCTTCGCCACAGATGACATGCCCTAAATAATGAATCTTCGATTGATAAAAAGAGAATTTCAACAATTTCCCATATTATTTGTTCTCTCGTAAACATCGTATTACCAAGTACAAATGTTTTTCTTGTTCTTCCATCGTCTCGGAATATATCAAAATATAATAAATGAATGCTTGAACAAACTTGTCCAAGTATTTATGGAATACCCCATTCACCAAGATCATGAATACCCCTAAGGAATTTTTCAGTGCAAATGGTAAAACAGTAAACTCGTAATGTCCAAATATCGTCTTGAATGTGGTCTTAGGAATATTCTCCTCCTTGATCCATAACTCGTGATATCCTGATCTCAAGTCGATCTTCGAAAACATTGTCACACCCTTCATTTGAACAAACAAATTGTCTATTCTCGGCAACGAATACTGGTTCTTGATCCTTTCCTTGTTCAATTGACGGTAGTCAATGCAGAGTCTCCACAACCCACCCTTCTTACATATGAAAATAATAGGTGCACCCCACAGGGACACACTTGGACGTATAAGTCCTAGGTCCAACAACTCCTTCAGTTGCATTTTCAACTCCTGTAACTCAGGGGTCGACATCCGATAAGGTGTTCTTTCTATCGGTTCAGTTCCAAGTTTTAGGTCGATGGTAAATTCTAATTCCCTCTCAGGTGACAACCCTCGTAACTCCCTTGGGAATACATCTGCAAAGTCTTGTACTACCGAAAGGTTTTCTAGTCCTTCCTCCATGCCCTTTTCGTTGAATGCAAGGATCGCATATAGCTTGCATCCCTTGTGCATGCTCTTTCGTAGTTGTAGGGATGAGATGAACCTTAGGGAAAATCCCTCGTTTCCTCCTACAATCACTCGTATTTGTACCTCATCATCAATCAAACTAAATCATTTTGTCTTGCAGTTGAGCATCGTATTATGCAATTCCAACTAGTCCATACTGATCACGACATCATAAGATCCTAAGATCGTGACATATAAATTCTCCCAAGTTAAGGTTACAGTCTGTAACCTTTCCTCCAACCTTCTTCTTGGATCTTGAAGCCATTTCCACGTAGCTAAACTTGTCCTGTTTGACTTCCTTTACCTTAATTCTTTATAGCACTGTGCCAAAAATAAAACTTGTTGTAGCACCTAGATATATCAAAATACTAAAGGTCTCGTTAGTGATGGTAGTGGATGTCTCGAGTAAAATAGATTAGTGCTCGGACTGGAGGTTATTCACCACTGCATGAATCCGATGGGCCTTTCCCAAATCTCCTACGGTAGTGTGTAAGAATGATCTGGCTGCTCTAGCCCTCTCAAATAGGCAGTCACATTGGTAATGTGTCTCTCCACATTTCCAACACTTGGTCTTTGGTCTAGTACTCCTAGTCCCTGAAGTAGAAGCTGATGGTCGAGTAGCCTATAACCATGGTCAGTTATGTTGAACAGGCATGGACCATTGTTGTTGTGGTCGACGTTGGTGATGGTGTTGTGGTCCCCTATAGGAATTCCATTTCTAAGGCGTCGATCATTGTGGTGCCATGAAAGTGGATCCTCTCAGTGTTCCTCAATGCCCTGATGGATGTCTAACATGTTTCTGATGCTACTGCATACCAGCTGTCGCTTGTCCCATCAGTCTCACAGGATTTCTTCTCTATCCCCCACTAAATAACTCTTCCTCAGCTATGAGGTCCTTCTGGAAAACATCGTGCAGCGTTTGAGGCATTAAAATCCTCACTTTCGCATGAATGCTTACATTAAGGTTGAACACAAACTTTTTGACCTTAAGCTTCTCGGTGCTCATATGCGGAGCATACCAAAGCAACTCCATGAAATGGTCCTCATACTTAGGCACCGTATGACTACCATGTAGTAAGGTGTTTAACTCATTGAGCTAATGCTTAATGAATTCCTTAGACAAATGCCTTTCCTGGAACCACTCCTCGAATAGTTCCCATGACACGTCTTTGATGGCCATGTTCAGTTGTGGGAGGAGCGTCTTCCACCATAGAAGAGAACTACCCTTTAGTTAAAATACCGTCATGTGGACCTTCATGTTGGAGGTATAGTCGCAAAGTTCAAATCACTTCGCCATATTCTCCAACCATGCCTTAGCGGCTCCGTCGTTTGTGGCACCCAAGAACTCAGGAAACTTGACCTTCTCAAGTTCTCGTTGAATGCTACCAGTAACGGCTGGGGTGATTGGTGGACCCTCATGGGGCACCACTTCCCTGGCCTAGTCTCTATCAATACGGCTAATCAAAGCCTTTGACATCCTCTGAAAGGACCTCATCAACACAAACACATCCCCCACAACTATCTGTTTCTGTCTGACTACTTGTTCTTCTCCTTGGGTGTTAGACCCCTCTGGCGTGGATGCTACTGGATGCGTCGTGCCTCCTCCCCTAGCACCACATAGTCTACTTCTACGAATTCCTCTAACCATTATTACCGACACAAATACAATTCAAATCAATTAGTGATAAATCAAAATCAAGTGTTTTCACATTGGAAGGTGTAATGATCCCAAGTCGCGGGGTTGAACCTGCTTTGATACCATATGTAATTCCATATCGTTACAAAAACAAAAGCGACATACAACAAGTAATTTTTTTCTTTTTTCTTTTATGTTTCATTAGGAAATTTAAAACATCCCAATAAATAACAACATTATCGACACAACCTTCACATATATTAATGAAAAAATATCAATGCATTGACAATCAATTACGACACAACGCTGACACATCATCATCATGAACCATGACATGAATATCAACGTATTAACACATTAATTAACAACATCCCAACATCATTGCATTCTACAATTAATAACGACACATAATAGTACAAATCTGAAACACTCAATGCATCTCATAAGAAAAATTATCAAGTAACACCAAGATAACATAAGATAACATAATGAATCATAAGGATCATAAATATAATCACAAGAATCACATAATATAATACCCTCCCAACCTACCCTGCAAGGATAGGACCTCCAGGACACATAAGCAATGCTCAAGCCCAGGTTCCAATTGATTTAAACCATTTAAGGTCTCAAGGCTCGCGACTGTTCTGAGGAGCAAGGGGATGTCTACATCCCATATCACAATCAATCCCAACTAACTATGTTAAAGCGACGACATTGAAAAAATAAAATTCATCAATTAACAATTCTAATCCATAGTTAACATGGCGTGCCAATGATCATTCACATACCACATCATAGACCAATTTAAATCCAAGGCACAAAGCATTATTATAAATTTCGAGGCACAACCCAATCACAATAAGTAGTCATCCATTATAATAAACTTTCATTCTGCGTAAGAAGACTAGTATCTATGTTCATCATTCACAACATTAAATTCCATTCGAGAGAGAAATCTAGAAACATCGTAGAATACATTATAGTTCAGTGTGCACAATGATTTGAATCCTTTAATTCATAAATTTCACATCAATAATTCAAGACATAGGATAAGTCGATTTTATCCGCAAGGAATGAGAGAATATAAATAAATAACTCAATCATATGATGGCATCATTCGAAGGGCACAAATATAACCAACCTTATCATTCATCAATCAATAAATAATCATTGCGCAAGGGTAAAATAATTTTCATAACCATCCATAAGTTGCATTAATCATGCGCAATTTAATCAACTTTATTTTAATTTCGGGATGCAAGATCAACATCTACTTTACTACAAGGAGCCAAGGTAAATATCAATTTCTAACTATACGACGCTAGTAATCCAATTTTAATCTAATCCAATAACATCGATATTCAAGGGCGCAAGGTAATCTAGTTATTAATCCATCAACATTGACAATTTAAAGGTGCAATAAAATATATGTTAAATCAACATTAGACCATTTTCATAAAGCACACAGTTATATTAAATAATCCATCATTCACCAATCAACAATTTTGGATGCATGAGCTATCTAGCCACTTAATTAACCATGTGTAACATTATTCAGTGTGTGCATTCAATTATTTAACTAAGTCATTCATCGACACTGAAAATTCATTGTGCCAGAGAAACTATCCAACATTCGTGGCACAACACTTCTCGACACTAACTATACAGTAATATTATACATTAGGGCCCAATTTTTTTTATTTTTTTTATGCTAAACCATATCGTACATGGTCAACAATTTATCAACAAAATATTTTTTTATGCAATAAATTTTATAAGGGAAAAGAACAACTAAAAGGAATTAGGTGATCAAGGTGGAATTCTCAAAACCACATGACATTAAATTGAAAGAAGGGTGGATAATACAACCATAAGTCACCAGTACGAATTGAACGAATCACGATTTCACTTTATTAACTGGATTTCAATCCTATAGTTCCTAAGAGTTGAATACAATATGAACACCATATTATTATAGGGAAATTAAGCAAGGTTACAAATCATCCATAAGGAAGGCTACAAACCTAGGTAAAGGAATAACATCAAGGAAGCAACAAATCTTGTTCTTAAATAAAAGCGTTGGAAACATGCAGAGACATCGATGTAGCCCATTAATTACAACGAAATTCATGTAATCTATCCCCTGGCATAATGCTAACCATTAAGGTGCTAGAAAAACACTGACATTGAACACCAATCATGTTGGGCAAGGGCGTGACTTCTGCTAGGCAGAATCATCACAAAAATCTCTAGCAAATTGTGGAGAACAAGGATGAAGGTGCATACTTTTTTTCCCCATGGACTGGGCATAAATTTCTTATAAAATACGCGGAGAAAAAGGGTGGAAACGCAGGTTGCTTTCCCCCTGAGACAGGGCACAAATTTCTCAGCAAAGACGTGGAGAAAAATGGTGGAAATGCGAGCTTCTTTCCCCCTGACGCTGGACATGAATATCCTTGATTTATTATCCTATTCATCACATTAATACTTTGAATTGGGTATGGAATGTGTGGATATAAGAACGACACTGAACAAATATCGACTAGGAGTAGGAAACTATTGCACAGATATATTATTTTGGTGCAAACACAATGTCAACAATTAGTTCATGGGATTATATAGTGGAGCATATCAGGACTTAAGAAGGCAATCCCAATTGCTCTTAGGTATTAGACATTGTTCTCTGTATATCCAGCCATGTAGAGGAAAAATCATGGAGAAACGGTGGGAATGTGGGCTACTTTCCCCCAAAGGTTGGGAGATCGCATTTCAAATGGGTAAATAAATACCCAAGTAAAACGTAGAGGTATATAGTGGGTTTTTGTTGTACAAGGAGTGTAATATCTGAGCAGATAACATCGAAACTTGTTGGATAAAATTTTTTTGCAAAAAGACAACTGTTAGTGACACCCCAAGAACAGAGATAAAACTAGATCTAAAGGCAGAGCAAGCATCCATCGAAAATCAAAGACTTTGATCAATTGGTTATGGGAAAGCAATGAAAGCATAGGTGGTTTCCTTCTTCAAAAACGCTGAGAAAAAAATTAAATTGTTAGGTGATATGAGATAATTTCGCTGAGCCAATGAAGAAGATGCGTTGAAATGGAAGGGGTGAAATAGATAAGGTAAAAGAATATCACAATGATCTTGAAGGGAAAAAAGAAAGTTTTAAATTAAAAACGCAGGCCTCTTCATTATCAAATCAACAAAATAAATTCACATACATCCATATCCAGGAAACCATTACCAATTTTAGCAACGTATAAATCCACATAAATTTTTTTTAACTACTTTATAATGAAAAAGTTTAAACATGTGTACCGTAACCAGCGGATGGACTTGTTGATGATTTGCAGCTATTGGTGATCCTCCTTTCTCCCGCTTTATAATCGTCGAGACCTCACTGGTACCTCCCAGCCAACGCTAGGGGTACTCTTCTTCCCCCTGAGCCCCCCGAGACGCAAAGGGGCCACACACAAAACCAGAGAAAAGTTAGCTACCATATCTCCTCACAAGGTCGAGCTACCACTCTCTATTTGAGCTGGGTATCCCAACTCCCAGAAAAAAATATCAGTCAAGAAAAATCTGGCAGCATAACCTTACGCATACCAGTTGTGATCCCCTTCCTCTATCTTCCATTACTTTTACAGAGTTCTTCTTAGTGACACTTCCAATTCCACGTTAAATTCTTTTTATTAAAATTTAATTAGGAAATACTCTCCCCCGTACACTTCCTACTCGATCCCTTAGTTGCACCAAATATTCATTCATTTAATTTAGTTAATTGTCAATTTCCCTCACCCACCTTAAAGCATTCCTAAAAACGCTCCTTGTTGTCCATTTATTCCCTCAATTTCCTTTAATCACTCACATCTTTCTTAAAGCTTAGTTGAGTTTAATTTAGAAAGGTTATCTTGACTAGATTCCTTTCTATGTTCCACATTCATTTTTTCATTTAATTTCTCCTTTTTGTCTAATTTCCAAATTAGCATGTCTTTGCACATAAACAATAATTAATTCTTAGATAATTTATATCTCCTTTAAATTCTTAATTTGATTTTTCCTCATCCCACTTTTATTAATTGATTAATTATTTTTTAGTCCTCATACCCTATTTAGACCTAGGCTTTAATTTCAACTAGGCTTAGCAATTTTTTTAAGGGAAATTTTTATAATTAATAAAATTTACTCATACAACATTTATTTTAAGGCTAACCACATCAAAATAAATATTGGTTTCTAGGCACCTAGGTTCATTGATTCAGCAATGTTAAAAATCGCAACGTCCCCATCAAGACGCACTATGTGCTCCAAGGGTGCCACACGCCTTTATTCATGTTTCATTTATGCGACGTGTCATTCAATACGCACTATGTGATCCAAGGGTGCCACTCTCCTTTAACTGATTTTGGTAGACGTCCAACCCTTGGAGTGAATACTCCGTCAAGAGACCTTCTGGGAGACTAAGTGCCTCTAAGGAATGAGGAACCTACCCTATTGCGTGCCCCTTAGAATCTTCATGAGCAATTGTCTCAGTTTTCCCTCATGGCATTATGGATCTCTCAAACTAGGTAATCGTTAACCTACAACTCAAGTCATAGAAGGAGTGTTAGTAGGTTGTGGCAAGGTTGGTGCCACACTTCTCCCTCAATATATTTGGTTATTGTGCATGGCCCCTTTACTCCTAATATGAGTCTCATTAGAAAGCAATTTTCATCTTGAATCCATCAATGAAACATGTGAATGATCCATAAACAACATCATAATATATTCGATAATAGGTCAGATATGCATAAACAAAATACCCCCAAACCATATATGCAGTCCACTCCTTGACTCGATCTGGAGTCCAAGGAGGTCCATCGATGCCATTGACATCCTCAATCTGTCAAGAGTCATGCACACTCAGGAGAAACCAGTCAATAGCACATGTCTATACATAAATAACACAACATAACATCATAATCCACAATCTCATGATCATAATCGATAAGCGAAGCAGACAATCATATAATGAACCAGATCACTTGAACATAAGTGTCCTCAAAGAATAAGTCACATCAATTGTGCACAAGAGTGGAATGTTACAATATCAAAGAAAGTCAAAGTTTTGAAGTGCACTCTCTCTCACTTAACCATTGTATATTTATGTTAATTAATTGATTCGGTGTAGATATAGGCTTTGGAAAGCATTGTATTTCTTGCACAAATTTGGTAGAAGTTGTACTTGGGAAGAAAAAAAAGGTAGTGGTAGTATTGGTCACGTGGAGGTTTTGTACTTGGAAAAAAAATAAAAGTGATCACTTTTTGGATCATGTGGAGGTGTTGTACTTGGAAAAAAATAAAAGTGATCTCTCTTTCAATCATGTGAAGTGTAAAGATATGCTCTAAAAAAACAATAGGAATAGTGATTGAAATTTTGTTGTGAACGCAGGTGTAAAGGTAGACTTCAAGATACTCTATGTGATGATGATTTTCAACTTATAGGAATCCTAGGATGAGAGGCCACACAATATCAAAATACTAAGTAAGTAGCAATTGCTCTAGAAGGTGCAAAGACAACTCATAAGAAGCACTAGTGTATAAAAAATAACAATTGGAAATATGAGATTCAATATTCAATTCCACAAATTCGAGCTAGATTTTTAAGCAAATTTGCATCTCAATTGTTTTTTAACCCTCTCGGTCATTAAAACAATGAGAGGTAAGATGCATTTATAAACTCTAAAGATAAGGGGTTAGTATGATCAATGTTATTGAGTGTTTGGCTAATTATGTATCAATAGATGTAAAGTTGAAAATCCTCGGAGTTAAGATGTTATTCATTTATATGGAAAAGTATCTATAAATTACACAACCATCCATAAGTGCAATTATCATAAAATCCATTTTAGTCTAAATGTTCTTCATTTTGGATAATGTTATCGAATCCACGAAAATGACAAATAATGAGAACACTTAGACAATGCCATTTAAAAAAATAAAAAAAATGTTTAAGTGGATTTTAAACCATTCAAAACCAATCAAGCGTGTCCACATCCTACTTGGGCTATACCAATCCTTATGTGGATGGATTTTAAACTCTTTGAAACCAATCATGCTAGCTAGATTTTAGCACACATTAATTTAAATATAAAATAAAATAACAACTTTCATTTACTATAATATCTCAATATCAATAATAAATTTTAATTTTTATAATTCTAAATTTAATTAAAAACAAATTAAAATGACATTTTAAAATTAAAAAAAATAATTTATAGACAATGAATTTTTGTTCAAAATTACTATGATTAATAATTATTTTAGCTCACCAAATTAATGTATGAGATCCCCTTGTTTGTGGGACAAGAGACACCATTTCATTAAAGTAGTTTGTTAAGCTTTCCATAGATAAACATTAATTATAATATAGTTTCTATCATATTGTCACAGATTAATAATTAATATTAACTTGTTTATATCTTATATATTTTGCTTTCACCTTTTTCTCTACTTTGCTTTCACCTTTTGTACTTTTCTTTCAAACTGTTTACTTTCTGAGTACTGGCTTTTCCACTTTTAACCATTCTCTCCAGTAGAAAGCTTTGACCATGCCACATCCTTTATCATTGAATTTGACCAAATTCCAAATAAAATTGTAATTTTGACCATGCCAAATTCAAATCCATGCTCTAATAATGGTTTATTTCACATATAACCTTATACTTAAGTCTGAATCTCTCTAATCTTCGAGTGTTTCTGCATTCTATTAAAGCATTGATATCCCCTCCTTAAAAGGCGAGCAAGAACTTGAGAGTAACTAAAACTATTGCAGTAGCATGCCATCCTCCATTGAAAATTGGCCAGGTGATGCATTAAAAGTACCGTGATGAACGAATAGATGCACAGAGCGACATTAAATTTTTGAGATGTGCGTGGCTTAAAGTAGTCTGCACACTGTCATACGTTTTCACTTATCAAGGTTGGAAACTGGTACTTACATTTCATGTAAATGCGCCTGCTATCAACTTGGGTTCCTCAGAAGATTCAGTTCTAGCGATTATGTGGTGCTCCCTCTGCTCCTTGCATGGGTTTTATATCCTCCCTTATCTGGTAAATCCTTCTTCCGGGCTTGGGCATTTCGGTGATTAAGTCTTGCTCACCCAATCACTCTACTTAAATGATTTCCCTGCTTCAAGACTTGGCATGGGTAACAACTTTCACCAGTTCATAGAACTTTTTTTTAATATGTGCGGCAACTAACACCCACTCAATTTATAAAGCAAAAGGCAAGATGGTCACTGGAATCAACAAATAGGATATTCAATAGGACTGGAGGAGGAGTGAGGTTTATTGTGAAACCACTCGCTCAGGAATTATGAAAATGCGACGAGTCAAAAATCATTGCTAGGGAGTCGATAGAGATTTGAAATGCAAAACCTGTGCAAGCGTCTATGCTGTAAGCTCACCATTTTGTTATTCTCTAGGTTTCCTATTATTAAACTAAGGAATATTCCATGATTAAGTCTACCCTGCACACAATCTGAGTGGGATTCAATATCATTAGTATATAGATACAGAGATTCAAATTAGTCTAATTTGATTAGAAGGTCACTAGTTCAAATTCATTTCCTATGCACATATCCTAATTCAATTTCTTTATTCTTTAATTTCATTATATTTTAAGGAATAGATAATAAAAGGTAGATGATATTCTTTGAGTGATTCTTGTTTTATGAATGTGGGTGAACCTGTTAGCTCCCAAAATGAACCCGTCCTTATGGTCGCATTTTGTGGTGGATAGCATTGCTATTGGTAGTTTTCTCAAATTGGTTTTGAGTTTTTCTAGCTGCAAGACTTAGGCTTTGATTTTTGTCTTAGAAATAAGATGACCCATAAAGGTCTTCTCTTTAAAATTTTCATAAAATGTTTTCAACAGCTAATGTGTGCTTAAAAGATGATGGTTAGCTGGTGAAAGTGGCAACTTTCAACAGCTAAGGAGCATTTCTCACAGGTCGTTAGCTGGTGAAAGCGACGATTTTCAAACATCCGAAGAGCGTTTCTCACGGGGTGCGCGCTGGTGAAAGTGGTGACTTTCAACAGCTAAGGAGCATTTCTCACTAGTTGTGCGCTACTGAAAGTGGTGAGTTTCAACAGCTAAGGAGCGTTTCCCATGGGCCGTTAGTTGGTGAAAGAGAGAATCACATGCGTTTTATCCACGTTTTTAAAATTCTAATGATGATACGATCATCCCACATCATGCAAATCAAGAATGATGCACTGTTGAAAGTGGGTAATGATGAAGACTTAGGTTTGCACATCGAAATAGGATTACAAAGAGGATCGTGTTCAGTGACACATGCTTCACACTCATGCAATCGGAAATGGAAAATTCGAATCCATTATCACAGGTACAGGAGCTGTACTACCTGGCTGACAATATCAAATCGGTTCGTCGCTTCCCTAACATGCATCGTTCACAAATGTTTGTTAAATTTCTAATGTTGAAAGACAGAGTCGAGTGCTTTCACCAGCGCAAGACCTCAGCCCGAATAGCAGTTTACAGTGTTCGATGTGCAGAATCGTTTGGGGTTTCGAGTTGCAGATGGCGAGGAGACGGAGTGGTTCTTTACTGAGAAAAGAGTTGGACAACCTATCTTTCCTACATATGCATCCAGAAGTACATAAACACTTCTCCAATGCAGGTTGCATCAAATTTGTTGAGAGGCTGCAGAATGGTTGTCACCAGTCAACAACAGAGGCTTTTGCTAAAACATTTGATGGGAATAAGGCTCGTGTTGGGTCCTTGGAGATCATTGTAGATGAAGCTGCCATCGCTGCAGCGACCAGTCTACCAAGATCGGGCCAGAGTTGGTTCAAAATTACTGCCACCAAAAAATTAAATTTCAGAGCATATTTGAAGGAAGAATTCAAGCATAATGCGTGGAAGAAGAGCATCCCAGTCTCCCATTTAGAGGATGAGTGGCAGGATTTGTTTAAGGGCATCCAACTCTACATAACTTCAGAAGGTAGGTATGATAAACTCATGATGTATCATTTCAAGCTCCTAGACCATTTCACAGGTAAAACTCTCCTCAATTTACCTTTTTTCTTACACAAGAGCTTAACTAAGGTCTGTAAAAAGATCAGGGCTCAACCCCTAAGAATGAAGAACAATATGTGCCACTTTGGCCTTATTAAATTGATCATTCTGGAGGAGCTAAGACAAAAGGGAAGGAGCTGGCAACATTTTCTATTTTGGGAGGGCTTTGAAACTCAAACTCAGCTAGTAAATGAATAGGGGAAAGGTGGAAAGAAGCAATTAACCCCTCAAAACAATTCAAGGAAGAGGAGAACCCTTCCAGGACCTCCATAAGATAGAATCTCTGGTGTGAAATCTCACAGGTCGAAGAAAAAGTTGAATTTTGAGACTACTACAGAGCAGCCTACAGAGAAGAGAACAAACATCTTAAACCTTCCCTACACAGAATCAGAACTAGAGCAAGAAGATGAGAGCCCCGTCATCAAAAGTCTTGAACAATCAATTGAATTTTCATAGAATTATGAGACCTTTACTCACACTGAGGAAGGAGAAACATCAAAGAGCACTAAGTCGAAGAAAACACAGAAAATCAAGCATCTTAAAGAAGTAATCGCTGAGCAGGAGGTCTTAGAATGGGTAATCAAAGAAAGATACAAGAAGTTGTCTGATAATTTTGCAAAAACCAACGTTGCATTTGAAAAACTGGCTCGGGAAAGTGTCAAAGAAAAGAAGAGGAAACAGAAAATCACCAAAGACTATAACAGTCTATGGTGACTAGCAAAGCGCCTTAAAAGAAAAATCAGAAGATTGAAGCAAAAGAAAAAGTCCCACCCAGATTTGAAGGTACTTGCTCAGGTTGTTGTAAACATGCAAGGGGATAAATCAGAGACACATTGAGTTTTTGATGGAATCACAGTTTTGGAGGTGAAAACTCATTTTGGGCTAAGGCAGAGCTTTCACCAGTGCACAACGAAATTTTACGACCCGTTCGCTGGTGAAAGGAAACGCTTTCACCAACTAACCAACGAATTATAAAGCGAGTTAGCTGGTGAAAGCAAGAAAAGCATTTTTGGAAGCCAAGGACGGAGCAGGCCATTTTTCACAGGTTATAAAGAAGTTCCAGAGTATCAAGGGATAACAACTTGCTGGAAAAGAACTCTGCATCAGAGATTCGAGGGAATTTTGAGAACCACATGCTAAACAACTCTCCTAAAGTATCTTCTATGAAAAACTGAAGAAATCCAGCTACTAAGACAGGTGCCTATGCATATTTTGATGACACCACAGATTCTAGAAGACTGAAGAATACAAATGTCGAAGTTTGAGATTGAAGACAATTTGAATGCTAGTTTAGTTGTTAAGTCTTTATTATGAGGTTGTTTAGTTAGATTTGAATTGCTATTTTTAAATACAGATGCATGTTTTTAGGATCTGTAAAACTGATTGTAAAAGGCTATAAATGCCTATTTTTGCTAAGAGACAAGGGTTCAAACTGGGATATATTTTGTGCCACTATATAGACTCTTATTTGTAGAAATAAAGTTTAGTTTCCTTTCGTTTTCAATATCAGAATTGTCCAGCTTTCCTTTTATGTACTTTGTTTTAGTTTATTTCAGTTCATGAAGACTGTTATCTCTTTATTGAGCTCATATACTTGAAATTAAAGGATTCCTCTCTATCTTGCATTAAGCCCTACATTTAGTTGTATTTGGAAATCAAGAATATTGTTCTTCATCCTCTCCTTTCAATTTACTTGATCTGATTATTGTTTCCTGAAAGCATTGTTTCTTTAGATGTATGAGTTGTCTATTACATTGATCATCTGAGACCCCATTGTTCCAAGCATATACACACACTATTTCTAAGTTACCAAGCATCCTTAGTCCACAACCCTAAGGAGTTTCTTGGAGTGATAACAAATTGGCGTCGTTGTCGGGGAGATGAAATTCAAGCTCTTCTTTCCTGGGATACGACACAGAGCTGATCTTTGATGATGGACAAAGATTAGACATTTTTTTAGTTGGTTGTAATTATCTATCTGGCGACTCCACAAGTTCATCCTGGCTCCTAAGAGGATCAGTACTAGGGAAAATCCTCAGGAATCACCTGCCACACCAGTGTCCAATCCAAAACTAATTCTCAGAAAAGGAAAGACAATTCAAGGTGAAACTTCAAGATCAGATACATAAGGTAATCCTCTTTTTAGTTATGGAAAATCTACTACAGAAAAATTTGAGTTCTTTTCAGAGAGCATTGATGAAAAAACAGCTGTAAATTCTGTAGAAGAGAAAATTCTTTTTGATCAACAGAACAATCCTAATGATGATAAATTGATAGATTTAAATTTGATTGAAAAAATACCCAAGACTTTAGAAAGAAGCCATAGTTCTTCTTCCCTTGAGTCTTTTCATTCTCAACAACAAGAAGATCATTTGAACATTTATACTGGCCTCCTTGCTGTTGAACATCTCCTCCAAGAGTTATCTGCTAAAGGTGAAGAAAATTTGGTTGGACAACTTGCAAATTTTTACAGAGCCTCTTATCAGACCTCTTTCCCATTAGAAGATTCACCTCTTTCACATTCCTCTAGTGTTGAAGACTTGAAAAAGAAACCATCATTTTCCTCACCCTTTATAGTTATGGTTGCACCACCTCCTTTGACTGAGATGCAACAAATCCTAGCTGCTAGGTATGCACCACTCATATTGCCGAACCCAGTATCAACCATGCCAACGGGAGACTATCAGAAGTATATGCCCAAATTCACAGGCGAAGGTGATGTGTCTGTTGAAGAACATATTGAGGCTTTTTACAGTTATGCTGAAAACCTTAATATTGAAGAAGAAGATGTTTGGACACAAGTCTTTGTCCAAAGCCTAGATGGCCATGCTAGGAAATGGTTCAAAGAACTCACTGCTGGTTCCATTGTTGGAATTGAGCAACTGGATGAAACATTTTTGAAACATTGGGGTGACAGAAGAGATTTTGTCTACTATATTACATAATTTGGAAACCTAAGGAAACAAAGTAGTGAGTCAGTCTCTGATTTCACTAAAATATTTAACCGAATGTATGGCAAAATACCAGCAGAGATAAAACCTTCAGATGCTTCTGCCAAGATCACATATTATGATGCTTTTGACTCAAATTTTTGTTTACTGTTGAGAGAAAGGAGGTCACCATCAGTATCTCTCATGCAATATGCTGCCCTGGAGGTGGAATCAAATATTCTAGCCTCCCAGAAGTGGAAAGGAGATTCTGATAGGAGAAGACCAAATAATGAGTCTTCATCTTCATCAAGTGTTGATCCAAAACTTGATAAAATGGCCAAGATGCTAGAGTCTCTAACCTCTGAGATATCTAAGCTCAAGATCGAAAATAAACAGCCTGTGAAGGCAAGAGGCACTTATGATCCTGCTGGCAGGAATCCGAATCAAAATCCCAACAACTTCAGAAGAAATAATCAGCCAACTCAGATCTTGCAAAGAGAAAAGATTCCTATTGAATATCAGAGGATAAAGGTCCCTCTTCAAAATGTTGTGATGGACGAAGATGATGGTGAAGATCAAGAAGGTGGAGAAGGTAACATTCATTGTGTTGGAGAAGATACGGGGAAATCTTATCTAACACAACACTACTATGAGGAATCATTGACGACTGAACAGACAGAAGATAATCTTATTAGTGATGGCATTTTTACAACAGAAGATAAGAATAGATATAACCTCTGATCCAAATCTGATACTGCTCAACAAGATGCAACAACCTCTCCTGAAAAGAGCAAAACCCATGTTAAGCAAAAAGATCAGACATCAGAGAATCGTCAAGCAAATCCTTCAATGGTGAAAGCATCAACTCCTCCCAAAAAGACTGTTTCCCCTGTCAAGCATCAAAATCCAGAAAGTCAGCCTCTTGTTGAACAACAAAGAAATCAGGAAGCCCCTTCAAATCAGGTAAAGGTTTCTGATAAAGCTTCTGATAAAGTTCCATATTCTTTTAATTTTGAGGCTAAAATAAAAAAAATTAAAATTCCTATTCCTCTAGTCGAGCTGATGAAAAATGAAATGTTCAAAAGGGATATCCTTAAAACTCTAGATCCCCAATCTGTATCCCTTTCTGCTGATATCCTCAACATATATGATGATAATCCAACCATCACTCTGGGCCAAATGATAGAAGACAGAGATGAAAGTTGTCTTCCCTTTTACATCTCTCTAAATATTCACAAGAAAACACTACATAACTATTTGTTGGACTCCAGTGCTTCGCACAATTTGATGCCAAAGGTGGTCATGGATGAGCTTGGGCTGGAGATCACCAAGTCTTATCATGACCTTTTCTCTTTTGATTCTCGAAAAGTCAAATGTCTTGGTATGATTAAGGATTTGGCTGTAACCTTAACCTAAGCATCAATGAAGACTATGGTGATGGATATAGTGGTGGCCGACATACCTCCTAAATTTGGATGTCTACTATCAAGATCGTGGATGAAGAGACTAGGTGGCACTCTTCAAATGGATCTCTCCTATGATACTATCCCTATTTTTGGAGGGGTGAACAGAAGTCTATACAGGGAATCTCAGTTGGCATATGTAATCAGTGACGAGAAAAATCCATCCAATCATCCTATCTATTCGGTCAACACAGGTATGGGATCTTGTATTTTGCAAATTGACGACTCATTACCTGATACATTGTTGCTCAGAAAACCCACATATCAGAACATAGTTCATCCCATAGAAACAACAGAAGACGATATTTGGACCATGTTCTTTGACGACGCTTGCACTAAAGAATAAACAGGAGCATGAGTGGTATTGATTTCCCCTTCTAAGAAAACTTCTCATTTGTCCTTTAAACTTGATTTTAAAGTGACTAATAATATTGTTGAGTATGAGGCACTACTTATGGGGATGAATGCAGCCAAAGAGAGAAAGATTAAAAAGTTGCAGGTGTTTGGAGATGCAGATTTGATTATTCAGCAGGTGAATAAGTCCTTTCAAGCAAACCATGTCAGGCTGAAGGCATACAGAGATGAAGTGTTGAAGGAAATTCACGATTTTGCAGATTTTAAAATTTCATACGTACCTAGAACAATGAATGAATTGGTTGATTCATTATCTGTGTCTGCTTGTGCATTCATACCCCCTCTGCCTCATAAATTAACTTACGAAATTCAAGTTAAATATAGGCCCTCTCTCCCTGATAATGTAAAATTTTGGAAGGTTTTTGAAGGCGATGTTGAACTCACTAGATTCCTTGCAGTGATAGATGAGTTTGCAGATCTACAGATCGATCAGGAGGATGAACATGAAAATGAAATTGAGGAGCCAAAGTTCAGAAGCAAAATCGCAGTACATGAAATAGTTTAGCTATCTACCAACAAAATTCCTAAGGTTTGGTCCCGTTGGAAAGGTTGTTCGATAACAATGATGTGGCTGTCAAATTGGAAAGTGGGGAAAAAGATTCAAAAGTTTTGCAGTATAATGTGGCTAGTGAGAAAGATCCTAAACATGTCAACTTAGCCTCACATTTGACTGAAAAAAAAAGGGCTGATTATGGAGAATTGCTAAAGGAATTTGCGGACATCTTCGCTTGGCAGTATGATGACTTGAAGACTTTTGACACAGAGGTGATTCAGCATAAGATTCCCTTGAATAAAGACACCAAACCATTCAAGCAGAAGCTTATATCCTTCAATCCTTTGTTGTTTCCTACAATGGAAAGGGAAATTAAAAAACTATTGGACGCCCGCATCATCATTCCCCTCAAATATTCAGAATGGATTGCCAATCTCGTACCGGTCAGGAAGAAGAATGGGGAGATCAGACTCTGCGTCGACTTCAAAAATATGAATAAGTGCTCTAGGAAGGACAACTACCCTCTGCCTAAAATGGAGCATATTTTGCAGAAGGTGTCAGGATCAAAGGTGATGTCTTTTATTGATGGGTTTTCCGGATACAACCAGATTGTTGTCCATCCGGAAGACAAAGAAAAGACTGCTTTTACCACTCCATGGGGTACGTTTATGTACGAGAAGATGCCCTTTGGATTGATGAATGCAAGAGAGACATTCCAAAGGGAAATGGACATTGCTTTCATTGGAGAGAAAGATAAATTTGTCCTGATATATCTCGACAATATCCCCATTTTCTCAAGTAGCCATGAACTTCATTTGCAGCACTTAAAAAGGACATTTCTGAAATGTAGAAGGTATGGCATTTCTCTTAATCCAAAAAAATCAAATTTTGCACTTAAGGAAGGGAAATTACTTGGGCATATTGTTTCAGCTGATGGGGTAAAAATTGACCCAAAGAGGGTAGAAGCAATTAAAAATCTGTCTCTTCCTAGATCAAAGAAGGACATTCAATATTTCCTTGGGACTATAAACTTTGTCAGAAGGTTTATAGTAAATTATGTTGAACTCACAAAGCATATCACTGCTATGTTAAGAAAGGACTCTGAGGTAAAATGGACTGAAGCAGCCAGACATTCATTCAATGCCATGAAGGAAGCCATCACAACAACCCCTGTTTTGATCAGCCTCAATTTCTCCAAGGTATTTTACATTTTTTCATTTTCTTCAAGTGATACAATCGCAGCAGTACTCTTGCAAAAAAATGTCGATGAGCAGGAGAAGTTGGTTTCCTTCTTCAGTAAGGTCTTGAGGGACGCAGAGGTAAAGTATGAATTGTTGGAGAAACAAGCATATGAACTTGTCAAGTCATTGAAAGCTTTCAGAGTTTACATTCTTCAGGCAAAGGTGATAGCTTTCGTTCCCTCCAGTTCAGTTAAATATGTGCTTGTCCAACCCGACATAGATGGAAAAAGGAGTAAGTGGATAGCAAGGTTGATTGAATTCGATGTTGAAATCAAACCAGAAAAACTTGTGAAGGGTCAGGGCCTTGCCAAACTTCTGGCAGACGAAAATTGCAGGTTGCTCGAAAAAATTTGGTGAGTATTAATGCAGAAAATGTTCAGTCTTTAGAGGATAAAGAAGGTGAGGAAATACAGGTCTCAACTCACTTAGCTGATTGCAAATGGTACAATCATATTATTCATTTTCTGCAAACTTTATCAGTCCCATCAGATTTGACAAAAACTCAAAGAAGGGCTTTGAAGCTCAAAGCCATAAATTTCTGCATCAATGAAAACTTATTGTTCTGGAAAAATCCCATAGGTTTATTGTTGAGGTGCATAAAACAAGAAGAAGAAGATAAGGTCATGATTGAATTTCATAATAGTGAATGCGGGGGACATCACTATTGGAAAACCACTGCACACAAAATCTTAAGATCTGGTTACTACTGGCCATCCTTATTTTTAGATGTGTATGAGTTTGTGAGAACATGTGACAAGTGTCAAAGATTCGAAGGTAAACAACAACTGAACTCTCTTCCCCTCAAACCTATAGTGGTCACAGGGCCTTTCCAGTAGTGGGGCCTGGACTTCATAGGTGAAATTCATTCGCCTTCTAGTGGTCAGTACCGGTGGATCCTTGTTGCCACCGATTACTTTACAAAGTGGATTGAGTCTATTCCCACTCGGAACACCAATCATACTATCATCATAAATTTTCTGCAAGAAAACATATTTGCCAGATTTGGCTGCCCTAAGAGAATAGTCACTGATAACGCTATTTCATTCAAAGATAAACACTTGGTGATATTGTGTGAAGAGCTGGGAATTCAGTTGGTACATTCCACAGCTTAATATCTGCAAGGGAATGGCTTAGCTGAGTCATCCAACAAGAGTTTAGTCAGAATTATAAAGAAACTGCTTGAACAAAATTCCAGAGGTTGGGATTCCAAGCTGAAGTTTGCTTTGTGGGCTGACAGGGTTACATGTAAGAAATCAATTGGTACATCTCCTTTCAAGTTGGTATATGGTACTGAAGCCATATTCCATGTTCAACTTGCATTTCCAGTTGCAAATTTTTTACGAGAAACTGATTCTGAACCAAGTGATTTGACCCGAAGAATTCATAATTTGGTAGAACTACAACAAGATAGAGAGAAACTCTTGGAAAAAACAGAATTGCATCAAGAAAGAATCAAGGAGTCCTTCGACAAGAAAGTCAAATCAAATGTCTTCAAAACAGGGGATTTAGTCTTAAAATGGGATGCCACAAGGCAAGAGAAGGGGAAACACGGAAAATTCAAGGCTCTCTGGATAGGTCCTTTTGTCATAACAACGGTGCAAAAGAACAATATCTTTGTTCTCCAAACTCTTTCAGGTGAGGAAGTAGCAGGTGGCCCTTTCAATGAGCGCTTTCTAAAGATCTATTTCTCATAAGGCTTTTCTTTGAAGCCCTGTTCTACTTGTACATATTCTTTTTCAGTTATGTTTTCTTTATTTCTGTCACTTGAATAACTCCATGCCCAATGGTACTAGAAAAACTATTTTCCAAATTTCTGTTTTAAATTGTAATAAGGCTACTAAATATAGCTAGGTTCTTGGTCACCTCACAGGGAGATGCCTATCCCAGTTGGAGCCAGATGTTAGCTCCCAAAATGAACTTGTCCTTGTGGTCGCATTTTATGGTGGATAGCATGGCTATTGGTAGTTTTCTCAAATTGGTTTTGAGTTTTTCTAGCTGCAAGACTTAGGTTTTGATTTTTGTCTTAGAAATAAGATGACCCATAAAGGTCTTCTCTTTAAAATTTTCATAAAAAATTTTCAACAGCTAACGCGTGCTTAAAAGATGATGGTTAGCTGGTGAAAGTGGCAACTTTCAACAGCTAAGGATCATTTCTCACAAGTCGTTAGCTGGTGAAAGCGGGGATTTTCAAATATCCGAAGAGCGTTTCTCATGGGGTGCGCGCTGGTGAAAGTGGTGACTTTCAACAGCTAAGGAGCATTTCTCATGAGTTGTGTGCTGCTGAAAGTGGTGAGTTTCAACAGCTAAGGAGCGTTTCCCATGGGCTGTTAGCTGGTGAAAGCGGGAATCACGTGCATTTTATCCACATTTTTAAAATTCTAATGATAATACGATCATCCCACGTCATGCAAATCAGGAATGATGCGCTGGTGAAAGTGGGTAATGATGAAGACTCGGGTTTGCACGTCGAAATAGGATTACAAAGCGGATCTTGTTCAGTGATGCATACTTCACACTCATGGCATTGGAAATGGAAAATTCAAATCCATTATCGTAGGTACAAGAGCTATACTACCTGGCTGACAATATCAAATCGGTTCATCACTTCCCTAACACGCATCATTCACGAATGTTTATTAAATTTCTAATGTTGAAAGACAGAGCTGAGTGCTTTCACCGGTGCAAGACCTCAGCCCGAATAGCAGTTTACAGTGTTTGGTGTGCAGAATCATTTGGGGTTTCGAGTTGCAAATGGCGAGGAGATGCAGTGGTTCTTTACTGAGAAAAGAGTTGGACAGCCTATCTTTCCTACATACGCATCCATAAGTACAGAAACACTTCTCCAACGTAGGTTGCATCGAATTTATTGAGAGGCTGCAGAATGGTTGTCACCAGTCAACAGCAGAGGCTTTTGCTAAAACATTTGATGGGAATAAGGCTCGTGTTGGGTCCTTGGAGATCATGGTAGATGAAGCTGCCATCGCTGCAGCGACCAACCTACCAAGATCAGGCCAGAGTTGGTTCAAAACTACTTCCACCAAAAACTTAAATTTCAGAGCATATTTGAAGGAAGAATTCAAGCATAATGCGTGGAAGAAGAGCATCCTAGTTTCCCATTTAGAGGATGAGTGGCAGGATTTTTTTAAGGGCATCCAACTCTACATAACTTCAGAAGGAAGGTATGATAAACTCAGGATGTATCATTTCAAGCTCCTAGACCATTTTACAGGTAAAACTCTCCTCAATTTACCTTTTTTCTTACACAAGAGCTTAACTAAGGTCTGTAAAAAGATCAGGGCTCAACCCCTAAGAATGAAGAACACTCTATGCCACTTTGGCCTTATTAAATTGATGTTTCTGGAGGAGCTAAGACAGAAGGGAAGGAGCTTGCATCATTTTCTATTTTGGGAGGGCTTTGAAATTCAAACTCAGCCAGTAAATGAACAGGGGAAAGGTGGAAAGAAGCAATTAACTCCTCAAAACAGTTCAAGGAAGAGGAGAACCCTTCCAAGACCTCCAGAAGATAGAATCTCTGGTGTGAAATATCACAGGTTAAAGAAAAAGTTGAATTTTGAGACTACTACAGAGAAGCCTACAGAGAAGAGAACAAACATCTTAAACCTGCCCTACACAGACTCAGAACCAGAGCAAGAAGATGAGAGCCCTGTCATCAAAAGTCCTGAACACTCAATTGAGTTTGCACATAATTATGAGACCTTTACTCACACTGAGGAAGGAGAAACATCAAAGAGCACTAAGTCGAAGAAAACACAGAAAATCAAGCATCTTAAAGAAGTAATCGCTCAGCAGGAGGTCTTAGAATGGGTAATCAAAGAAAGATACAAGAAGTTGTCTGATAATTTTGCAAAAACCAACGCTACATTTGAAAAACTGGCTTGGAAAAGTGTCAAAGAAAAGAAGAGGAAACGGAAAATCACCAAAGACTATAACAGTCTATGGTGGCTAGCAAAGCGCCTTAAAATAAAAATCAGAAGATTGAAGCAAAAGAAAAAGTCCCACCTAGATTTGAAGGTACTTGCTCAGGTTGTTGTAAACATGCACGGGGATAAATCAGAGACACATTGAGTTTTTGATGGAATCACAACTTTGGAGGTGAAAACTCATTTTGGGCTAAGGCAGAGCTTTCACCAGCGCACAACGAAATTTTATGACCCGTTAGCTGGTGAAAGGCGACGCTTTCACCAACTAACCAGCGAATTATAAAGTGAGTTAGCTGGTGAAAGCAGGAAAATAATTTTTGGAAGCCAAGGACGGAGCAGGCCATTTTTCACTGGTTATAAAGAAGTTCCAGAGTATCAAGGGATAACAACTTGCTGGCAAAGAACTCTGCATCAGAGATTCGAGGGAATTTTGAGAACCACATGCTAAACAACTCTCCTAAAGTATCTTCTATGAACAACTAAAGAAATCTAGCTGCTAAGACAAGTGCCTATGCATATTTCATGACACCACAGATTCCAGAAGACTGAAGAATACAGATGTCAAAGTTTGAGATTGAAGACAATTTGAATGCTAGTTTAGTTGTTAAGTCTTTATTATCAAGTTGTTTAGTTAGATTTGAATTGTTATTTTTAAATACAGATCCATGTTTTTAGGATCTGTAAAACTGATTGTAAAAGGCTATAAATGCCTATTTTTGCTAAGAGACAAGGGTTCAAACTGGGAGATATTTTGTGCCACTGTATAGACTCTTATTTGCAGAAATAAAGTTCAGTTTCCTTTCATTTTCAATATCAGAATTGTCCATCTTTCCTTTTCTGTACTTTGTTTCAGTTTATTTCAGTTCATGAAGACTGTTATCTCTTTATTGAGCTCATAGACTTGAAATTAAACAATTCCTCTCTATCTTGCATTAAGCCCTACATTTAGTTGTATTTGGCAATCAAGAATAGTGTTCTTCATCCTCTCCTTTCAATTTACTTGATCTGATTATTGTTTCCTGAAAGCACTGTTTCTTTAGATGTATGAGTTGTCTATTACATTGATCATCTGAGACCCCATTGTTCCAAGAATATACACACATTATTTCTAAGTTACCAAGAATCATTAGTCTACAACCCTAAGGAGTTTCTTGGAGTGATAACATAACCGATCAGTTAGTTGTTGGTGCGTATGCTTGTGGCCCGTTGTTCTTTTGAATTTCTTCCATTAGAGTGCTGACAAATTAAATTATTTTCTTGAATTTATTTCAAAGGAGTGTTGGCAAACCAAAGAATTTTCAAAGCCTATTGATCCGGATTATTTTCGGCACGAAATGAGAGTGGAGATATAATAAAGAAATGCACATAGATATTGCAGATATTCAATAACATAACAAAAATGTAGCAGAGATGCAACCATAAACATAGATATACAGTAATACACGATTTCTATTAATCAGAGAAATGTACAGAGACTGTAAAAATACAGAGTGAAAGACTCGCTAGAATGGTGGCAGGTTATCTCTGAGAAGAGATGTGACGTCTACTCGCATTCGCAAGAAGATGATTACAATCTGGATTATTTTCGGCACGAAATGAGAGCGAAGATATAATAAAGAAATGCACATAGATATTGCAGATATTCAATAACATAACAGAAATGTATCAGATATGCAGCCATAAACACAGATATACAATAATACATGATTTCTATTAATCAGAGAAATGTACAGAGACTGTAAAAATACAGAGTGAAAGACTCGCTAGAATGGTGGCAGCTTATCTCTGAGAAGAGATGTGACGGCTACTCGCATTCGCAAGAAGATGATTACAATGAGGCTCTGAAAGCCCTTTTACAATAAACGGGAATGTCAAAAGTCCTAAACATCCAAAAACCTAACCCTAGGAGATGAAGCGCCAAAAGTCATGTGGGCCCCGTTTGGGTAAGTGAGTACATCAACTTCCCGGGGTCGTAACTTTTGCATACAATCTTCGTTTTAAGCGTATGATAGCTCATTTGAAAGGTATCGTTGAGGAGATTCATTTTGGGGGATCAATCATGCCTTTGACTATAATTGAGAACCTTGATCTAGAAAAACCTTCATTTGGGCCCTCAAAATGGCCCTGGAAGTTAAAACCTGCTAAAAATAGTAAATTGTCAAAATTGCCAGAAAGTCGTTTTGAGCCATTTGGAAAAGGTGGGTGGCCACCGATATCCACCTGGATCAATCCTCCCTCCTTATGAAGCAATGGTCTCCATTGCGTTGAGTTCCCGGGGGAGAGGGGAAAGCGATTGTTGAATCTGAATCTTGGTGAGTTGCTTGCCTTGTTAGAACCGTCGCGCTGCTTGGTTTGTTGAAGGTCGTCACGAACCTGTGGCTGGAAGGGTTGGACCTTTTTAACCAGTTTGGCTACATGAGATGACTGTGTGCAGAAGGAATCTTTGTGCTTTAATGCAAGCTTGTCGACCTGCTTCTGGTGGATAGAAGGTGCTTGGGCCGAGGCTGTAGTGGTTACAGTATCCTTTTGTTCCCCTTTTGAACAGATTGTGGAGAAGATGAATTTTGTAGTATGAGATACTACCTTGTGTCATTGTTTAGGTGGGGCAGTAGTTGGAACTACCTCTGGTATCCTGTAGAGATGACCCCCCAGAGTAATAATGACACTACGGGGTTGAGAATCATAAATAGCATGGTGTTTCCACATGTATGGCTGGCCAAAGAGAACATCACAAACATCCAGTGGGGTAACATCACATAATACCTCATCCTTGAAGGGTTGGATGCCATATGATAATCGACACTGCTGGATGACACGAAGATCTCATCCTTGGCAAAGCCACCCGATGTTGTATGGCTGCGGGTGTGGTGTTGTTGACAATCCCAACTGTTTTACAACCTCTGCTAAGATGAGGTTCTTTTGGCTTCGACTATCAATAATAAAATGCAGCGGGGTCCCCTTCACCCACATCTGTGAATGAAAAAGGCGCTCCCCCTCTTCAGGATCTGTTGGTTCTTCTGGTTGAATTGTTGCGGTTGCGACAATAGCAGTGGGGTCTACGTCAATGATCTGTCTTTTACCATTATTTTTAGAATCAGATTCTGAATCAATGTTTGGCTCCTTGTATTTGATATCGGCCACCAATGACTATTTTGAGCGACATTCATCGGTGTTGTGCCAAGGGATTTTGTGGAACTTGCACCATTTTCCGGTGTCCTTCTTTGTCTTCCCGTGACCCTTCTTTTCCTGTGTCTTGGACTGATTTTCAGGAGACTGTTTGTTCAGGCTGTCTTTGTCATACTTTGGTTGTTGTGGATTTGTAGACCCAAATTCCCATTTGTTCTGGTGCTTAAATTTCTGCTCAATTTTAACATCATATCGATAAGTAGCACCGAGTGATGAGATGTCCAGAAAATCCATTTCAGTTTGGATGTATCTGTGTAGAGCCCCACGGTATTTTAGAACCAAATGTTGCTCGGAGTCTTTGATACCCAGCTTGGTGCGCAAGGTATGGAAGGTATTGGTGAACTCTGAAACTGCTTGGCCCCTCTCTTTCCGCAGTGTGGTCCATCTCATGTACTGGTCCTCATAGTTGCCAATAGGGTAATATTGTTCTTTTACCGCATCCACAAAAAAATCCCAAGTGGGATCGGCCCCATATATTCCAGACTCCTCTGTGGAGATTTTCTCCCAGTAAGTTTCCCACCAATGTTTGACATGAGGGAGAGATTTAAGGAGTGCAAAGGTGATCTTTTCTTTGTCAAAAAAATTGTGAACAGAGAAATAACCTTCCAGCAGAGTTAACCATTTTTCTAGGGCTTCTGCATCTATCTGTCCTTCAAATATAGGAATATCAAAATTAACTTGTACCTTGAAAGGTGAGGTGCCTCCAAAGTGGTCGCTTGATGAAGATGCGCCTGATGCTATTGGCAGGCATTGAAGGATGTGGGAAAAATTCTCCATCATTTCGTTCCTATGTCGCGTGAGAGCTTTCTCAAGCAACAGATTAATAGGATTGTCTGCTCCATCGTTTTTCTTTTCTTCCGCCATTGAGGGTTTCTTGGGTGTGCGAGAGTGATTGTCTTCAAGAGAGAAAATATCAAGACCCAACTTGCTATACTCGGACCTCGTCGAGGACATGCACTGAAAAAACGATCAAGAGCAGCCTGCTCTGATACCACTGATCCAGATTATTTTCGGCACGAAATGAGAGCGGAGATATAATAAAGAAATGCACATAGATATTGCAGATATTCAATAACATAACATAAATGTATCAAAGATGCAACCATAAACGTAGATATATAGTAATACACGATTTCTATTAATCAGAGAAATGTACAGAGACTGTAAAAATACAAAGTGAAAGACTCACTAGAATGGTGGCATCTTATCTCTGAGAAGAGATGTGACGACTACTTGCATTCGCAAGAAGATGATTACAATGAGGCTCTCAAGGCCCTTTTACAATAAAAGGGAATGTCAAAAGTCCTAAACATCCAAAAACCTAACCTTAGGAGATGAAGCGCCAAAAGTGATGTGGGCCCCGTTTGGGTAAGTGAGTACATCAACTTCCCAGGGTCGTAACTTTTGCATACGATCTCTGTTTTAGGCGTGTGATAGCTAGTTTGAAAGGTATCATTGAGGAGATTCATTTTTGGGGCTCAATCATGCCTTTCTCTATCATTGAGAAACTCGATCTTGAAAAACCTTCATTTGGGCCCTTAAAATGGCCCCGGAAGTTAAAACCTGCTAAAAATAGTAAATTGTCAAAAATGCCAGAAAGTCGTTTTGAGCCATTTGGAAAAGGTGGGTGGCCATCGATATCCACCTGGATCACCTATCCAATACAATAATCAACCACCAAGCATATAAGGTACGATTATAAGAGAAGCCAATGTCTGATACAATTATAATTTTAATAGAATCCGATGTACCAGATTATAATATAAGCAGATCTTTGTTAGATATAGGTACATAATATATACATCAGATTGATTATAATATCAGCGTAGATCCATTTTAATTTGAATTTTAATAATTGTTGAGGGATCAAATATTCAAAGGGATAGAGGGACACTTAACAACGTCAAAAGAATTGCGGGATGAAAGGCGAGTTACTCCAAACTGCTATTGCATGCCTCCGCAATTGGAAGAGTGCTCAATGATGTGACGTAATGACGTCACCAAAGGTGATTGAGAATGTTTGGAGATAAATGGTTTGGGATGCGCGGATGTGAAATTATCCTAAGTCCCAAAGCTTCGAAGTTTTGGAACTCAAACGCCTGAAGTTCCATAGTGAGTGTCATCCGTCGAATGTTAGGTAGACGTGGACTGATGATCTTCCCTACTTTGCAAGTTCGGTAATCCGAAACTCTAAGAGATTGTTGTGTGGTTCTTCGAAGTTTTCTGAAGACGAAGGCCCCAGTAAGCACCTAGTGATCTAGCGCTTGTTCATGGCCCGTGATCACATGGATTGGGGACTAAGAGAAAGGGGCTAGTGCCCGAAAATGATTACAGAGCAGAGAAGAGCTCGGAAAGAAAATGAAATCTGAATGTTTTCTTAAATCAGATTAGTCTGAATGCGTACACTGGTGAAGTATTGAATAAGTTTCAATTGTTTCTCTTCTTTGAGTTTTTGAGTGCAAGGAGTGCACATTTTCCACAAGGAGTGCATTGACAGAGGTAAGTTAACCTCATAGAAGCTTAGGAGAGATACCGTTGAAACTTCATTAGCATAAGTGCAAGGAGTGCACAGGAAGAACTCAGTGTTGAGTTTAGAGAGAGATAGAGTCACTTAGAACTTTGTAGGGCTCTGTCAGGCGGGAATCGAGTGAGTGCAAGTGTACATAGAGAGAACTCTTTGTCGAGTTCAAGGAGAAGAGTATCAGAGGAAGATACTCATAGAGTTGTTGAACACTTTGTAGAAAACACTCATCAAGGTGAGGTTTGAGCAGAAGGTTGCTAGGAGGGCACAAAGTTTTCCTTTGAAAGGAAACAAAATGGTCGAGACCCTTAGGAGACTAAGTAATTCGAAAATCTCAGAAGAGATAACACAAGGAGTGCATGGGAGACATACTCATTCTAAGTCCTAAAGCTTAGAAGAGATAATGCTTACGAGAGAGAAGATGAGATCCAAGAGGCAGACTCGTAGGAGAAAGGTCAAAGGCCGAAGCCTTTGAACACTCACAAAATATTCCAAGGCGGAATAAGTCAAAAGCTTAGGAGGAGGAGCGACAACAACTGTCAGATCAGTTGTGGGGAGGATCGTGGACCGTTAGATGAGCGTCCAACAAAACAAAGGAATCGCTTTGAGAGTTTAGTTTGAGATTTGAAATCACTAAAGCTTGAATAGCTGAAGGAATTGGGAGTCGTTGACCTGGGTTGGACAAATGTCACCAGATCGCGAAATTCATAGAATCGTACTATGAGGTTTTTGTGAAGTTGTGTTTTTGAATGTCCCGAATCACCAAAGCCCAAAACGTCTAAGGGTCATGGATCCGAAGGAAGGAATGCGGATCATTGATCTGGAAGGAGACATGTGGAGGACAAAGACTCACTCCGTTGGATTATCACTAAGGGATTGGAGGTCGACGGATGAGATGGATTGCGGGGTCAGAACTTGCTCAGATGTTAAAAATCTGAGAGCGGGCCACAATTTATACCATGGTTTTAACAAAGTGATATGTGGCAGTTGGAGGTGAATTGCCAGGTGAAAAGCGGGTTGGCCTACCACCACTCTTGCCCACACCTACAATCATATTTTTCCATGAGGTCATCTCCCAGGGTCATATGAAGGAAAGGGCTAATGAAAAGGGGGCTAGTGCCTGAAACTTGGAGTTTTGGAAGCAGGCAGGAATAGCCCGCGGGTCTGTCACGAGATACACATAGAAGGAAAGGGGACCTGTGTAAGATTAATAGGGGTCTAGCAATCGCCCGAAGAGTCAATTTGACTCAACATTTTCAAATATCCTTTGACTGGGAGGTCAGCAGACCCCGTTGAGGTGGGGGCACTGCGTCGAAAGTGATCAAGGGAGAAATAGTCGATGTACAATGACTACAATGAGAGCACAAGAAGATTTAGGAATACGCGAATAATTGTAGACTTCTTGGATCAACAAGGAAAAGTTTTATAGGGAGAAAGAAGTTGTTGCAATTTCTGTGGTAGTAAGAATGTTACAGCTTATTGGGTCTGCCAGAGGAAAGAATTCTTGCATGTTTGCAAGTGTTGTTGGTGATGTTGTTACATAAGGAGGAAAACGAGAAAGAGCTGAAGTGTTGGTTATAAGTTTAACAAAAGAAGTATGAAAGCTTCTACTGTCATCGGACATTCAGGTAGTATAAAATTTATTAATGGTAGTCATGTAGGTATGAGATTTTATTACTCCTTTTTCATAATTGTTGAAAGGAAATTTAGGTAAGAATTTCCTAAGCTAGAGTTATTTTATAAAATTGCGTGATTATATTATTGAATGCATACAGTTGGATGTGGTAATGACTAGAGGCCTGTATTAATTCAAATCTTTTTAGCTTCTGAATGCACACACTGACATAGTAGAATGTCATGTTAATTTGGTTGTGGGGTAACAACCAAATATTTAAAAGATAATAACTTGTTGTAGGAATGAATGCTAGTAAGCTAGTCATGTATGAGACCAAGACCTGCTTGGATATGGAAAGGTATGGATATGGAAAGGTTATGAGCCACACAGGTACTAAAAGCTTCTTACTTTTAAATAAAACTTGGGTTGCAGCCTTTTTGCTAACACTAATGAACACCACATAATTATATTTTTGGTGTAGTGTTCGGGTCGAAAAGGAAGGCATCCAATTAATTGGGAAGACAATAGGAAGTGTGTGGATAATGTGTCAACACATTGGCTAGAATTCCAACTTATGGATGGTGAGATACATGACTGAGATAAAGAACATTATGTAATTTGATGCAGGGTGCGTTGAATAAGTATGCATTGAGAATTTTACTCATGCATAGTAAGTGATAGAATTGTACCAAATGCACCTAGTGATCTAGTTCTCCATAATATAACCCCTCGGTTATGTGTCCATATCCGATTTGATCCCTCAACACTTAGTAAATGTCAAATTAAAATGGATCTACGTTGATATTATAATTTGATGTATATATTATGTATCTATATCTAATAACTGAGGCTCCTCCCCACAACCAATTTGACGGTTGTTGTCACTCCTCCTCCTGAGATTTTGACTTCTTCCGCCTTGGAATATGTTGTTAGTGTTCAAAGCATTCGGCCTTTGAGCTTTATCCTGCGAGTCCACCTCTTGGATCTCGTCTTCTCTCTCGTAAGCGTTATCTCTTCTGAGATTTAGGACTTAGAAAGAGTCTATCTCCCATGCACTCCTTGCATTATCTCTTTTGAGATTTTCGAATTACTGAGTCTCCTAAGGGTTTTGGCCCTTATGTTTCCTTTCAAAGGAAAACTTTGTACCCTCCTAGCAACCTTCTGCTCAAAGCACACCTTTTTGAGCAATTTCTACAGAGTGTTATACAACTCTGTGAGTATCTTCCTCTGATACTCTTCTCCTTGAACTCGACAAAGAGTTCTCTCTGTGCACACTTTCACTCACTCGATGCCCACCTAGCAGAGCTCTAAAGAGTTCACAGTGACTTTATCTCTCTCTGAACTCAACACAGAGTTCTTCATGTGCACTCCTTGCACTTTCGCTGATGAAGGTTCAATGATATCTCTCTTGAGCTTCTCTGGGGTTAACTTACCTCTGTCAATGCACTCCTTGTGGACAATGTGCTCTCCTTGCACTAGAAAACTCAAAGAAGAGAAAAAATTGAAACTTATTCAATACTTCACCAGTTTACGCATTCAGACCAATCTGATTTAAGAAAACGTTCAGATTTCATTTTCTTTTTGAGCTCTTCTCTACTCTGTAATCATTTTCGGGCACTAGTCCCTTTCTCTCAATCCCCAATCCATGTGATCACAGGCCTTGATGAAGCTCTAGATCACTAGGTTCTTACTCGGGCCTTCAGCTTCAGAAGATTTCAAAGCGCCACACAACAATATATTCAAGTTTTGAATTACTGTACTCATGAAGTACGACAAATCATGAGTCCAAACGGGAAAACATGAATTTCCTTTGAACTAAGTTTGAGTTTCTAAATAAGTTCTTTTATGTTTTCTCATGATAACTGCATGTGGGTGATGCAGATGAGATGATGTTGATTAAAGTTGGAATGTTGACTACAAAGAGTATCTCAGGGAAGATGTTTATTGGAGACAACATATCTTACCCTGTGGATCCTCGATGGATCCGAGTGTGTGTACAATTATCCTTGGGTTTCCTTGGAGAAGGCTAGAGCCTTGGAGGGAAAAGTGTGGGGATAGGTTCCCCGATATGAGGCCTGGAGGGTACTTGGAGACCTTGAGGGCAGTTGGAACTCCAGGAGCCATGGTGCTCTTAGACTTCCTGAGCCAACCTGTTGTTGAAGCCCAAGGAAATGGAGGTGTAGCAGCCGATGGACTGTGTGATAGTGAATATGTACACTCCTGGGGTCGAACAAGCATGTGGGGAAAAAGAGACTATTGGTTGGAGTGTTTCTCGAGTTTGGTACCTTGGCCTAGACCATGTTCTTATGGAATTCTTCTCAATCAAAAGGTAAGTATCAATTCTCTATTCATTGTATTCTATGTATCTCGTAATTCGTATACAGGTTATAATGTTATTAGAATTGCCTATATATATATATATATATATATATATATATATATATTGCATGTATTCTCTAATGTTTCCTCTGAACGAATAGGTGTACGAGAAGAGTGTTTACGTCTATGGAGTCATAACACTGCTCAGAGTTTATCAACCGATGAAACATCATGGATCTACAACCATTCAATGCTTTCAATGAGGTTTAATTGAAGCATGTAACAAGGAACAATAAGCTGAATGCTTTCCTAAAGTAAGTCTATGGAATAGAGCAATTGAGTTTAAGCTACAGTATGGATACTAGAATTGGTGCTTGAAAGTAAACATGGATAATGGGCTTCCAATGGCGAAAGCTTGGAACGTTTGAATACTTTTTGAATTATATATGTGTAAGTAAGTTGCACTGAGGACAGTTCAAAAATAAGGAGAGGGGATTGTAATACCCCAAGAATGAGCCACAGTTATATCTATGTATTGTAAATATGTTTTGTAAGCTAGTGAGACGAGCAATTGTAAGCTAGTAAGCTTATGTGCAAGTAGGAAGGAGAGCCTAGGTGTTAAAGGCCAGGAGCATGTTTTGTACATGTAATTATGCAGTTTGTTAATATAAAAACATCATTGCATGTAGACCGACCAAGAAAATTACCTTGCCTAGACTAGGATTCCCTTGCCTTGGGTGGATCTTAGCCCCAACTTGGCGGTGACCCACTGCTGAGCATGATGAGATGCGTGGTCTATGGATGGGAGGTTCGTGGAAGGTATGCACACAATTGGTGGTGTTATTCCAGTTGAAAGATAAGTATCATTTATGTGCTTAATTTTATGTTATGCATGCCTGTGATGCTTGAATGTTATCATGTATTCTGTTGCATATATGAATTATTGTCTATTACATTGGAATCTGTATGGTAGAAGTAACTCTGTGTTATGTGTTTTATTTCGATTAAAATGCATGTTATATATTTATATGTGAATGTTATGCATGGTAGTGTTACTTTGTCTGTTGAATGGTCGGGGATGTTACAATAATCTTTAGAGGTGTAATTTTTATTTACCTAATTTATTATTATTATTATTATGTAAGAGTCATATGTGATATGTAAAAGTAAAATCACACATCCACCTACTACTGAATTGTAGAATGGGTTTCTAGGCAAAATAAGATAATATCTGATAGAATTATAATAGAAACCTAATTCCACAATCTAGTCATATAATTATAAGCCATAAAAATTTAGATCCAAACAATGGAGTGAATGGACGACAAAGGTTGATTGAAAAAATTTACTACAAAGAATGTATTTGGGGCAGATGGCATCCCTTCTATGTGTCAAGATTATGAATAGAAAGTAGAAGTATAAGATGAGACTTTGTCTAACTATTCTATTTATTGGTCTCCTCACATAAATTGGTAGGAAATTACAAAAAATTATTATTTAAATTTTATTTTTGAATGTAGAAATGGATTTAGTGTTAGAGATAATGCCTAATTAATGCTACATACTAGAGTTTAGGGATTGGATTGGGTTTGTTAGAGGATGTTGAAATATTCTCTCAACCTCTCCCTCTAAGAGTGGAATAAGTTGGACCTCACAACACTTATTTAAGTGTGATGTATCTCTGTGTAATTGTGGTGCAATACAAAACCATTGTCAGTTGTTTGTGTGAATCATTAGTGTGATGGATGCTCTCCATTTCTCTTATTTGGTATCAGAGCAATGGTAGTATGACATTTGTGAGTTTCAGAACTTGTCCATTCGGTGTTGGATGAAATTGATCTGCTGCGGAAGTTGATCCATGGATCTAATTCAACGAATGTTCAAGTGGAAAACTTGCAAATTGTTGCGCCCAAAGACAGTCTGAATACCGACGGAATTCATGTCTCTGCCTCCCAACATGTAGTGATTTAGAATTGCATAATCACAACAGGTGACATTTACAACTCATCGCTTCTATTTTTTAATGAAGTAGAGTTGTGTGATGACTATATGATCCTACAAAGAATCTTACAGCCCATACTGTGAAGAAAGTTTTTTTTTTTTTTTTGATTGGTGCATGGAGTCGGCATGGGAGAAGGCAGCTTAACAACTTATCTGCCCGTTTTCTTAACAACTTATCTGCCCGTTTTCACTTCAAATTTGGAATTAGAGTTGCGATTGACAATTGGGTTGGTTAATGGGTGTCTAGGTGTCTGCCACAGGTGATTACTGACAGAGGATACGATGGTGCTACTGGTGATCTTTGGTCTTGCAGAGTCATTCTATTTCTTCTCTTGACGAGTTGGTTGCCATTTGAAGATAGAAACCTTGGAGCATTGTATAAGAAAGTACTAAAACTACCAAATACAACTAGTTTACAATGTTTTATTAGTTCAGGCAAGACAAATCAGAGTGTTGCACTATTATCTTTAAGATTCAGATCTGTACGATCTACCCAACAAATTTCAAGAAGAGATCAATCAGATGGACACTCACAATCAGTGCATCAGGCATGCAATAGATCTCTCTATGAAGTACAATTACCTCACTAAGGCGCTGCCACAAATGGCCATCCGAAATATTTCCCTTGTTGAATTAGTATTTGATATCCCACTCTTGATCGATATGAAGGAGGAGCCACCGTAGAGGATTTGACTGCATTTGACTGCTACCTTTATATTGTTATATATGTCTATCTATGTGCGGTGTGCTTAAAGTTTTTATATGTTTACGTGTTTATGTAAAATAAAGTAGGAACTCTTGTATCTTGATATACGCTGGCAGCCCCAGTTTCAAGAACAACTCTTCTTATGATTGGAAGTCACCTTGTATAATTGATTTTTGAAGACATAAAGCGAAATATTTGATAAATGGAGGTATGTCCATAGGATGATTCATTACTTGATAGCTTTTCTCATGGAAGCCCCGGTGAGCCGAGTTTTTCAATATTATCTATTGTGCAAGTTCATGAATGATGGTCTGAAGCGTTTATACTTTAAATGAGTTGAATGGTAAGCTCAAGAAGAGGAAGAGGCATCAAAGTGGGTGTAGGAGCTGATGAAGGCGAGAGAGACCAAAGTTAAAGTGTTGTAACATTTTCTCTAATGTAATTTGTGAAGTTTTGTAATGTAGACACTAACGGGGGCGGGGGTGTTATAGATAATGCCTAATTAATACTACATACTAAAGTTTAGGGATTGGATTGGGTTTGCAGGAGAATGTTGAAAGATTCTCTCAACTTCTCCATCCAAGAGTAGAATAAATTGGATTTCACAACACTTATTTAAGTGTTATGTATCTCTGTGTAATTATGATGCAATACAAAATTATTATCAGTTAACTAAAATTTCATTGTGGTTCACAGATTCTAATTCGATTGTCTTTATTGTCTTTATTCTGGAATTTCATTGTATTTTAAGGAATCTATAATAAAAGGTAGACGATATTCTTTGAGTGATTCCCGTTTTATGAATGTCGGTGAACCGATCAGTTAGCTGTTGGTGCGTATGCTGCCCGTTGGCGCTTTGAGTTCTGGCAAATCAAAGTCTTTTCTTGAATTTATTTCACAGGAGTGCTGGCAGATCAAAGTCTATTCAAATATACAGAATTAACCACTCAAATATTCAAATTTTAAATAAAAATTCTAAAAAAACTAAAAAAAACTAAAAAATTTAAACTACAATATATATATCAGTTATATAAAGCATGTTTTTCAAATTTGTGATTTTTATACTTATTAGAGCTTTGGCATGGGTGCTTTGGTCACTTACACTATAGAGTGTTTCCTCTATTGAAGAACACGGTAGAGGGATTGCCGCACTTCAGAAGTATAAGAACACGGTGTAGGTATTGTAGGGTTTCAAGATGCAGAAGGAAGTAGTATGTGAGTACTGTGCATTTGGTAAGCATTCATGAAATGTTTTCAGGCTACAACCACTATCATAGCTGGATTGAATTTAGAAAGTCTTTTCAAATAGTAGTCATGTTTAGCTTGACTTACTTTAATGAACTTTATTGGTCAAAATAGTAGTCATGTTTTGTTGGATACTTTAATTAATTTAATTTGTCAAGTCACAAGTTTTTTTTTACATTGGGACAATTTCTCATAACTCAGTATGTTATTAGTAGGAATAGTCATTACTCTTAATTTAGTATGTCATCAGCGGGAATAGTCATTATTGACTGCTAACTCATCACTGTTATTCAAAGAAAACCACACCACCTAGAACAATTAGATAGTGGAAAACCACACCACCTGCAATACTTAACTGGTGGTTTCTAAGAGGACAGACTTTCATGTTTACTAGCTGGAATAGTCATTATTGACTGGTAACTCATCACTGTTATTCAAAAAAAACCACACCACCTGAAATACCTAATTGGTAATTCCTATGAAAACATACTTTTATATTTACTAACTCTTTAGATCTTGAAAATTGGAACCCTTAACCTTTTCCTAAGTCCAAAAAAACTAACTCATAAGTAAGCAAAAGTTGTTTTAGCTCATACCTGAAAACTAAGTATTAGAGTAAAACTTATGAAAAGTCACATTAGGTTAGACAGTTTTCTATTTTAAGCATAATATTTTACCCCAATAAAGTCATGAAAAGACAACAAACGTATTGCCACCTTCCTAAAGCTCAAGCGTCATTGCCAAACAGGCTGAAAGGTTTCTTTGCTCCAACATTGTGAAATGCATTTACTTAAAGATCTGCAATCTGGAATGAAAACAAAATCAAAGTTAAGATTTGCTAATTATTGAGTTTAAATGACGGAATAGGAGACTCAGAGGATTGAAGATCGTTTCTTCTAATCTTTTCCTCATTGCGATTAGGTAGAATTTTCCTGTTCCAGGGCTCACCTCTGTCTGGGCACCCACAAAAATCTTAATATCCATAAATTACACAGAAAATAAACACGATATCAATTCCTTAAAACATGACCCAGCAAAAACCTGATGTGCGAGAGGGAGTGATTTAATCATTTTATCTACACCACATAGCATTCCCATATAACAGAAACAATATCTCTGTCCTTGTATCCTCATCTCACATCTATTTGGTAATTTACCTTATAGTTATGATACAAGTTTCAATTCTTCAATATATTAAAGAATACGAAGAAATAGTATTGGTTTATCATACCATAACAGTTGATGGATACTCATCAACGCGATGCAAAAGTAATATGATAGATAGTCGTCATTACGATTGCAAAAAACAGAAACACAAAAGCACAAGAAAATGATTTTTGGCCACCGTACGAAAAAGAAATGTAGCCAACCAAAGATCAATTTCTCGCCTGTTCCGATAATTGTACTCAGCTACTTCGAAGTGGCTCTGACCGACTGATGTACTCTAGTAATGAACTAGCCTTGCGCTTAGCTCTTTCAGTACCATTCTGGGTCAGATCTGACAAAGGTTCATAAGCTCCAAGTTCTCGAGCTGCGACAAGATGCCCTGGATCCCTTCTGCACAATAGAAGCAAGACAGCAGCTGCATTTTCCTTGTTTCGAGGTGAACCAGTTCTGATTAAATCCACCAACATCGGGATTGCCTCCGCATTGCCGACGGCTATTTTTCCCTCAGGATGGCCTGCCAGAATTGCCAATGTAGCCAGGACTTCATCAACCATCCCTGCACTGGGATCTACCAGCAATTGCATCAAAGGGGCCACAGCACCAGCGCTCACAGCCCTTGCTTTGTTATCTTGATAAATTGAAGAGTGCTGTAGCAGCAACCTTTTTACCTCTCTGGCTACCCTCACAAAGCAAGCCAACCAAAGCAGGAATTGCACCAGATGCACCAATAGTTATCTTGTTTTCATCAACAACTGACAAGCTAAAGAGTGTTGCTGCAGCATTTTCTCTTCCTTCCATGCTACCATTTTTCAGAACCTCAACAATGGGACCAATTCCCCAGCCATGACTATTGCACCCGTGTTGTTTCCAGAGATGGAAAGGGTAAGAAGAGTTGTCACAACATGCTCTTGTTTAGCTTGAGCCTATTTAGCTCAGCCATCTCACATTGCATTGTAACTTCCAACTTCACTTCTTTTCTTCATACATTTGAATATACTATTTTCTGTTCTATCTTTCTCTCTGCATTTCTCTTTGCTTCACAATTTATCATGGTATCAGAGCTTCAGCAGTAAGCCTCTTCACACAGTCTGGAGAGCAACACGATCCTCACAGCGCAGAGCTTCACGGATCTTGAGAGCACGCGACACAGACTCTTTCACAAGGTTTGGAGAGCCGTCCGTCATACTCTCGAAAGATCCTCGCAGGAAACTTCCACGAGGAAGCAGACCGTCTTACGTTCAAAAGATTAACGTAGGAAGCTTGCAAAGGTTGCAGAGCGTACTACGCTCGAAAGAACGAGGAAGCAGAGACCGAGAAAGAAGAAACTTTAAAGATTCTTGCACATTTTTCAAGAATCGTCAAAGATTGACGAAGAAGTGCTGCAGAATGGAAGAACGTTTAAAAAACTCGAAGAATTTGTTCAAAATCGTTAAAGATTGCTGCAGAAGGCAGCATCGTTTAAAGTTTTTCGAAATTCACTCAAATCTGTCAAAGATTGAAGCAGTGAACAAAGAATCTGTGTATTTCTTTCAAATCTTTGAAAGATTCATAGATCTTTCTTCCACTGGAGCAAAGAACGCGTCTTAGGTTCAAAGAACAACCGTCGCGGCCGTAAGATTCGTCTTGAGAACGGATCCGAAGCGGGAAACCAGTTCAGAAGGGACGAGGAGAGCGCGGAAAAGGCGAAAGAGTTTTAGTCGTTAGATCTTGCGCAGAGGCTCGACAGCCGTTGGATCCGCAAGAAAGTGCACGAGGTTTAATCCTCTGCAGCGCCAAGGAATTTTTGACCTTTGAAGTCCCGACATCATCTGGACCGTCCATCAAGAGACACGTGGCGAGATCGCGGAACTTCGCTGACTCACAAGGTGTAAAGGTCAGAAGACTATCATAAGAATTCGCGAATCGTGAAATTCCGAGTCATTCTGGACCATTGGATCACGAAATATCGTGAGTCATTGATCTTGTCCCATCGCAAAATCGATAATCGGGAGTTGGACGCGCAAAGGCGATTGCACTCCAAAAACTCCGATACGCAATATCATGAAATCCTGAGAGGACTTGTGAGCCGTCCATCTGAGAGGACAGGTGGCAGCAGATCCAAGTGCCATCAAATCGACATTTCGAAGTTCGCAGTTTTGAAAGACCGTCACAATAAGAGTTCTAAACTCGCGAAATCGCGATTCATGAAATAGCGATAAGTTCACAGCCGTCCGTTTGACCGGACACGTGGAAAACATCGAGGAAACCATCGGTGTTTCAACATCCGGGGTTTCAAGTTGACAGAGAAGTTGTGTCAACGGAGCATCGCAAGTCGCCATATCCCGAGGTTGAATCAGGACCATCCATCTTGTGGGGACACGTGGCGTAAATCCGAGGACTCGGGAAAAGTCCCGAAACGGAAAGGGCCATCGGCATACCGGGATTCAACGTTTCGCGAATCCTGAGGACAAGAAGCACAAGCATTTCGGAACTGCGAAGTCTGAAATCTTGAAAGGAGGAAAGCTCTGTTTTGGGGTCCAGCTGACATCATCTCGTCAAAACGAGGAATCGAGTTTCCTTATGGTGAAAACCCCGTAAACGATTGGAGCTATCCATCTTGAGGAGAAATCAAGACCGTCCAATATAGGAGGACGCGTGGCGGAGATCAAAGGAATCGGGAAAGTCCCTAAAGGAAAGCGCCATGGGTAAATCAGAGATCGCAGAATCGAGGAGTTAGAAGAGCTCGTCATCAAGGTTCACGAAGTCCCGATTTGCGATATTCCGATAAGATCTGGACCGTCAGATCACAGCAAGATCTGGACCGTTGAATAGTCCAAAGGCAAATTTCGCATTTCAACAATTTGAAAGACAAAAAACCCAAAAAACCCATAGCGCTTTAACACAAGGCGCGTGGTCACATTGCACCGTGACAAAGGCCAATTCAAGGCCGATAAGCTCTCATCGACAATCGGCGTTTCGACGATCGGAGGTAAATACGAAATTTCCCTCTACTTTTTTTCTGAGATTTTTTTTTTCAAAAAATATGTCGTCTAGCAATTTAGGACCAACTCAGGGTCTGATTCTTCTTGGAAAGAATTACGAGTTTTGGTCTCTTCGAATGAGGTCGTTCTTGCAAGCACAAGAGTGCTGGGAACCAATGGATCTTGGATATGTGGAACCAGATCCAACAACCCTTTCTGCTATGACAAATCCACAGCGAATTGCTCAGGCAACGCAAAGAAACAAAGAGAATAAAGCCAAATTTTGGATTCAAAATTCTATGGATGACTCGATTTTTTCAAAAATCACAGGCGCTGGTACTTCAAAACATGCCCGGGACATCCTTAAATCTTCCTATCAAGGAAATGACAGGGTCAAAACAATTAAACTGCAGACCTTGTGGATGCAATTCGAGACTCTAAGGATGACAGAGTCCGAAAATGTGGATCAGTTCATGACCCGAATCATGGGAATCGTGAACCAGATCAGATTGATTGGCGAAACCATCATTGATCAACGCATTGTTGAGAAAATCCTTAGAAGTTTACCAAAGAAATTTGAAATGGTTGTAACAACAATCCTTGAATCCAAGGATGTGTCAAGTTTTTCAACAGATGAACTAATTGGTTCTCTAGTGACACATGAGACCAGACTGCATCTCACAGATGAGTCAATCTCCAATGCTTTCAAAACTCAATTCTCCTTCAGCAGAGGGAGAGGTAGAGGAAGAAGTAGAGGTCACCAAGGAAGAGGGAGCAATCACAATAACCCTCACTCCAGTGGAGGCAATAGACAACAGTATCCGAATCAAAATTTCCAAGGTCAAAGACATCAGCAACAAAATCAACATCAGAATTTCCAGCTTCAAAGAGGCAAAGGGAGAAGATCAAATGAGAAATCAAGTATACAATGCTATTACTGCAAGAAGTATGGGCACTATGAATCTGAATGCAGGAAGAAGCAAGCAAATCAGCTCTCAGACATAGCACATGTGTCAAATCACACGGGAGAAAACTCAGGAGGTATGTTTCTTTTGTGTCACAACACTGAACATCAACCTAAAGATCTATGGTTGTTGGACAGTGGATGCAGCAATCACATGACAGGTAACAAAGAATTACTTTCATGCATTGATTCTTCAATCTCATATGATATTACACTAGGAAATGATTACTTAGTCAAAGTTCAAGGAAAAGGAACTGTTCCTATTCTTACTAAACATAATGTTAAGAAGGACATATACAATGTCTATCATGTTCCAAATCTGAAACATAATTTGCTAAGTGTAGGACAACTCATTGAACATGGCTATAAGGTACTTTTTGAGGGAACATCTTGTAAGATATATGACAAAATCCCAAGTAGAAAATTGATTTCTGAATTCCACATGACTTCGAATAGGATGTTTCCCCTTACCCTCAGAACTGCAAATCTGAGTCAACCATATGCACAAAGTGCATCTACCCTGAATGAAACTATGTTTTGGCATACAAGATTTGGACATCTACCATTTTAGAGTCTAACTCTTCTTCAGAAGAACTCTGTGGTCAAAGGTCTTCCTATCTTTAAAGAGAAAATCCCCCCATGTGAGTCTTGCATACTTGGAAAACATAAGAGAACTAGTTTTCCACAGTCTTCCAATCAAGCCAAACAACAGCTTGAACTTGTTCACACTGACCTATGTGGACCAATGCAAACAGAGTCAATAGGTGGAAGTTTTTACTTTCTAACGTTTATTGATGATTTCAGCAGAAAAATCTGGATCTATTTTCTCAGACACAAGTGTGAAACATTTACAAAATTCAAAGAATTCAAGGCAAAAGCTGAAAAACAGAGTGTCAAATATATCAAAGCACTCAGGTCAAATGGAGGAGGAGAATACAACTCCAGAGAATTTGCAAATTTCTGCAAATCACAAGGCATTATTATGCAAACAACAACCAGGTATACTCCACAACAGAATGGAGTGGCTGAAAGGAAAAATCAGACAATAATGAATATGGAAAGAACACTTCTTAAAGAGAAAAGTTTGTCAAATAGGTTTTGGGCTGAAGCAGTAGCATGCTCAGTTTATCTCCTTAATAGATCACCAACCACAAGTCTAAAGATAAAAGTTCCCCAAGAAGCATGGAGTGGGACAAAGCTAAATGTTGCACATCTAAGGACATTTGGATGCATAGCATACACTCATATACCTTCCGAATTAAGGAAGAAACTTGATGACAGAAGTGAGAAATGTATTTTCACTGGATATAGTGAAACATCTAAAGCTTACAGGCTTTACAATCCAATCACCAAGAAACTAATTCTTAGCAGAGATGTAAGATTTCTGGAAAATCAATTCTAGACTGATTCAAAAAATCAGCAAATGGACAGTCAAAATCCATTGCTGCCAAGTTCTGAAAATGAAGAAAATCCAGAACAATAAGTACCTCAAACTATTCTTCCAAGACTGCAAGTACAAAGACAACCTGAAAATTCTCAGGATAACTCAACTTCCAGCAGAGAATCATTCTCTGAACCACAGAATCAGAGAACTCGAAGTTTGAGAGAAATCCATCAGCAGTTGGATGACTTTGAACAACACAACCTTTTTTCTTTAATGTCATGTCAACCTAC
>ML779943.1:515680-539906 GCA_009831015.1 Picea engelmannii
ATATACTTTTGCAAGAGTTCTGTGTGCATATATTTTAATTGCATGCATTTCACAAAATTTTTGTTGCATATCTCAGTTGGATGCTCGATATGTTACAGTATGTTCTACAGAGAGAATAGAAAGTGTTCTCTAGCACAACGTGGCTCGGCATGGATGGTCGGGGCCGTTACAGTTTTGAGGCCCTCGACAATGTTTTACTGACATGGAAGAACCAAATAGATTGCAAAGGCATGTAATGGGATATTCAGAATGTGTAATTCTCATCTAGACCTTTCCAACGGGCTACTGAGTGACCCAAACAAAGATCGTATGAAAAATTAACACCATCAGGAAGTTGATGTATCAACTAACAACATCAGGGCCCATAAACCTTTTGGTGTTTCATCTTCTAGGGTTAGGTTTTTGGATGTTTAGGGTTTTCTCATTGATTATTTATATTAAAATCCATTTTCAACCTCTTTGTAATCAACTTATTGCAAATGAGCATAACCGACACATCTCTCTCTTTAGGGACAAACTACCACCATTCTAGCTAGTTTGTATGCTTTGCATTTTATAGTCTTTTGTATTCCATTCATTGATGTAATCTAAGTAAACTATATTTTGGAGAATGAATAAATCAAACACAAAATCCAAGAGCCAATTCTGAAGGGCCACATTAGACCAAGCTCATTTCTTTACAAGATCCCAATTGTTATGGCACAAAAGAAGAATCTGAAGGAAATAGTGTAAGAGTAAATGGAGAAGAACCCCCAAAACATCCCACGATGGATTTTTCTATAATTACATGAAATCAAGAACCACATGGTCTTCCCCCAAAGAATCTCATGTAACCATTTTTCTCTATTAAACCCAATATGGGTAAATAAAATCTAATAAAAGGACTTACTCCCTTTATCCCCCTCTCTTGTGGAATCATAGCCCCCTATCTCTTATCCTTGTTTGTCTTGCAACGAACAATGTATTTTATTAATATATATAGAATTATTACATTTACTGAGCACTCTGACCCCTTTTCAAGTTTAACGACTCACCATTCTAAGTCAAAATTACATAATACATTTTAGTTCATAGGGATCAAAACCTTCTAACATCTTCATATCAAATAATATCTTCATTAGAAATACCTTGTAGGAGGCCGAGGGTTTTTCATACAATTTATCCAATGAATTGATCATATCCTCCATTGTATTTTATTTTCAAATATTGAAGGCCACTAATGCTTCCAGGCACAATCATATTGTTCCTAGTGCCTTTCTGTCAAGAACCTCCCATTCTTCATCCTTCATATTCATCGAATGCTTTGGTTTTTATCCCAATGGTAGGAAAATATACTTATGATATATATAGTATTCCATTTTCATATTCAATATGATCCAAGTGGATATCGGTGGCCACACACCTATTCCACTAGATCAAAATACAATTTTCCACATTGGTAGTTTCTCTACAGTTTTTCAGGTCCCAAAATTTCGAGACCATTTTGAGACCTGAAACAATGGATTTTTTTTTACGTTTGGGGTCGTAAGAGATATTCGTAGGCTTAGGCCTAGCCCTGGTAAAAAAAATTGTTCCCGGCTAGACCTTTCCGACAAGTTATAGTGCACCCCAAATGGAGATCAGATGCAAACGTTACGCCCTCAGGAAATTGACATATCAACTACCCCCATCGGGGCATGCAAACCTTTTGGTGTTTCATATTCCGAGGTTAGGTTTTTGGATTTTCTTTATGTTAAAAAGATTTTTGGATCCTCATTGTAAACAACATCTTCTTGTGAATGAACGTAACTATCACATCTCTTCTAAGAGATAAGCTGCCACCATTCTAGCGAGTTCTTTCACTCTTTGTTTTTAGAGTTTCTGTACATTTCTTTAATTGATAAAAATTGTGCATTATTGTATCTCTATGTTTCTTACAATATATATGTGAATTTACTTATTATATTTCCACCATCATTTCATTCTCAAAATAATCTAGATCGGTGGTATTAGAGTGGGATGTTCATTGTTGTTTCTTAGTGCATGTCCCCGATGAGCTAGAGGTATAGAGGGTTGGGTCTCGATCTAGTTTCTCTTGAGGAAAACCACTCTCGCCAGCCCAATTGACCACCCATGGCAGAAGAAAAGAGAGATGCGAGAGAAAAATATTCTATTCGATTGTTACTAGAGGAATCCCTCACACGACAAAGGGATGAAATAATGGAGAATTTTTTCCAAATCCTTCGAAGGCTGTCGAAAATAGTAGACAAGTATTCATCAAACAACCAATTAGGAGGTACCTCCCTTTTCAAGGTACAAGTTAATTTTGATATTCCCATGTTTGAAGGTCAGATAGATGCAAATTCTTTGGAAAAGTGGTTAAATTTGCTAGAAGGTTATTTCTTTGTTCAAAAAATTTCCGACAGACAAAATGTCACCTTTGCGCTCCTTAAGGTTTTTCCCCATGTAAAATATTGGTGGGAAACTTACTGGGAGAAAAATTTCACAAAGGAGTTTGGAATATTTTGGGTTGAGCCCACATGAGATTTTTTTATGGATGCGGTCAAGGAGAAATATTACCCTGTTGGAAAATATGACGACCAATACATGATATGGACCACGTTGCATCAAGAGAGGGGCCAAATGGTGTTGGCGTTCACAAATACCTTCCATAACTTGTGCAAAAATATGGGTATAAAAGACATCGAGTGACATATTCTTCTAAAATACCGCGAGGCTCTGCACAGGTACATCCAAACCGAACTAGAGTTTCTGGACATCTCATCACTGGGAACCTCTTATTGATATGTTGTCAAACTAGAATAAAAATTTAAGTAGTATAACCAGTGGGGATTTTGGTCTAAAATTCCACAACAACCAATGTATGGTAAAGGCAACCCAAACTCACAAAACATTCAAGCTCAAGTCAACTAGTCCAAGCAATACAAAAAGAAGGGTAACGGGAATATGAATAATGAAACTAGGAAGTGGTGTGACTTCCATAAAATCCCTTGGCACAACATCGATGAATGTCACTCAAAATAGTCATTGGTGGCCGAGCTCAAACTAACAGAGCCAAGACTTGACTTGGAATATGATTTAGAAAATAATAAAATGAAACATATCATTGATGTATAACTCATTGCTATTGTAGCGACCACAACAATATAACCATAAGAACCAGAGGATAATGAGGACGGGGAGTGCCTCTTACATTCATAGATGTGGGTGAAGGGTACCCCAATGCATTTTATTGTTGATAGTAGAAGCTAGAAGAACCTCATCTCAACAAAGGTTGTTAAGCAACTTGATTTCCTCACAACACCATCCAACAATAAAGTTCTTCTTATACTACTTCAAGAACAAGCCTAATACCCATTAGAATTTGAAAAATTAAATCAATTTTATGGTTGGTGGATTAGCAAGAAAGAGAAATAAAGAGAACATCAAACTCTTTGTAGAGACATTCCATTGGGCATGGAGTCATATCATTCTGAAGATCAAATGCAATCAAGCTATATAACAGAAAAAATGGATATATAATGATGAATAGAAGAATGAAGTAGATAACATTAAGAATAAATGTTCATCAAGGAACGATCCTTTCTGTAAAATGAATTAAAAGAATACTTGAACATAAATCATGACAGAAGGAAATCATTGCAAATCCTTTGCAGCTCATAAATCTCGTGCCCATGAACAACGATTGATCCTCAAGGTCTTAAATTCATTCAAGCAAGATGAAAATGTAAATTGAAAAATAGATAAAAAACAATCTGATAGTAACAAATCTCATGAATCTCTGATGGAAAAAATGTTGCATTCTGATATACCCAGCAGGCTTACAAATTATCATACACAACTAAACTGCCTCAAGCTCTCTCCTAACTCTCTCTAGTCCCCCTTTTTGGAGTTCTCTCATCTATTAAATAGAAAACTAAATCAATAATATCTTTAGGAGGTCACAACCTACTCCATGCATTGGATTCTATGCCTTAGAGATACGTGGCAAATAGAAAATCCAACTAATTCCTTGATTCTTGGAAACTGTCTTTTAGAATAAATGCAACTGCATCCAACTCATTGCATGGATATTTAGTGGATTTGAATCTTAGGTACAAGTGTCCCTTGGTGTCTAACTGATCTTTGAGAACCCATTCAAACCTCCTCAGAAGGTGGAATCCCTCCTACAGCTCGGATTTGTCAGACTATTAGAGTTTGCAGCGTAATTTCAGGATTCACTGCAAACTTTTCTATAGATGATGATTTTGACTTTTCTCCCAAATGACAAACTGGGTCAGTTTGATTTGTGGTCAAGAAGTCAATAATATAATGATTCATATCCACAATTTGTTTTGTAAGAACTCAGATCAGAATTTAAAAGTTACGATGAAAATATGATTATGTTGTGTACTAATTCGCTACAAACTATCCCAAAACTACCAGTTCGCAACACCTTTGACAACACGTGCTGCAAAATTTCTCGTGGGTGCATTTTTACATTCAAAATTGATTTCAACTGTTAAAACTTGCAAAACAAGTTGGAAAACCTCTTAAAACCTGCTACAATATTCTGAAACATGAAGTAACCTTTCCAAAAATACATATAAGTGTGATAATAATAGCTAAGACAAAGTCATTCCTAAGAATTATAAACATGTATATAAAATACATCATGGAATTTTTTTATGTTGGTGCAGAAATGATGCCCTGTCTTCATCTTTTCCTGGTGTTTCTCTGAAAAATGGTTATGAGTTTATACGCTACAGGTCATGGGGCTCATCCCTAAAAATTTATCCTCCTTTGTGAACCTTCTTACCTTGTTGGTTGTCCATGATAGCTAATTTCAAACCCTTTTCCCTTTTATAATAGTTTTTATAGATGTATGATGAAAACAAGAATATTTACGGTTTTTTATTTGAATTTTTCACAATTTACAATTTACTGAATGAAAATTTCATGTACAACAATAGTGTGAGAATAAAAGGACTACAAGTAGGAGATGAGAGGAAAGAAAAAAAAATATCTAAAATGGATGAGGCTGCAATCAGGAAACATTCATGGAAATTCTGTGTAAAACAAAGGATTCATAGCGAGATCCTTCAGTTTGTAGCGCACAGTCAGGTTTTCAGTGCACAATCAAGTTTTCAGTGCACAGTCAAGTTTAGACAAGGTTTTAATGAAAGAGGTTTGTAAAAATCCCAAGTCTGAAAAGGAAAAATATTTTGAAAGAGAGGATACTTCAAACCTTAGTTAAAAGACAATGAGCGAGGTTTTTACCAATGAGGAAACAGAGGGTTCATAGCGCACAATGAAGTTTGTAGCAAATACAAAGAATACATTCCATAACACTAACTTGAATTTGCAGCAGATAGGGTCATGGATGTAAGAAATGGCTGCAACTGATATTTTTGGTGAAAAAAAAAAGAAACTTAGGTCTGAAAAGGCTTAAGATACAAGGACTATAAAAACTGAACAAGTGAAAATTTTTACAGCACAAATGATATGGAACACTTTACAGCGTGTAGAAAAATTACAACAATTAGGGTTAAATTATAATACACCTTCAAGAAGTGAAACTGTACATCAAACAAAGTTCTTGGTATATAAATCTCACTCCTTATTGCAAAAAACAAAAACAATCAGTCCTTGAAACTTTTAATCCACCATCAATCTACTACATAGAGTTCGCAACGCCTAGAAAGTTGGAAGCACACTTACAGTTCGTAGCGAATTGAACCAGTCTGCATCGCACTTACTCAGTGCAATATTTTCAAATGGAAATGAGGATACGAAATGATAAAGATTCCTTTTGAAACCGACCCTTGGAAATGTTTGATGATGGCCAAGTGCTAAAAACAATATTGGTGCTAATATTGGATCCTACTGGGGAATGACATGCTCCCTGCAAGCTGACAAGAACTTGTAGTTCCAGTGCCTTATCCATTTTGAAAATATGAAACTTGTAGCTATCCATCATGTGCTACAGCTGACCTGAGCTACAAACTCTGAATTGTTTCCTGCATGAAGTATACTTCTGCTCTTTATTGAAAATTAAAACATTCACACACTAAAAACAAGCCTCAAACTGCAAATCAAATCCTCACATACTAAGTTTATTTATATACACTTCTACATTAATCAATGATTCCTTCTTGCTCATGTAAAATCATTTTAAAGTGTACCCATGCAAGAAAATTGTTAAGAAACTGCATTTTGTTTTCATCTTTGAATATTAGTAAAATAGAAGGAGCTGAAAGATATAAATAATTTAAAATATCATACCTATATCTCTTGAACCCTTTTATTATAAAAGTATGGACATAAATCTATTTTCCCCATTTTGACTCCATATATATTTCCACTATATCCTGGAAAGAGAAACAATACTCCTCCTGTTGATTGATAAACTCTTTTACTTCTCCTTGAACATTTCCAGATGCATTTATAGGAATATTGTCCAGAAGAAATCCTTCATATAATTCAACATAAATATTAACTTGATTGTCAGGAATTTCTAAATATGCTACTACATATTCTTGAATAGCATCGTCATATTGTTGTTTACTGGAATCTAAAATGAAAGATACAGGAAGAATATAATCTGCCACAAATTCTGATTTCTCTATCCATGTTTTTAAAAATAGTTCTCAGAAACTTATAATTGAATCAATAAAATCAGTATGCAAACCTTTAACCCAATCTTGGCAATTTACCTCCGATGAATCATAAAACATCCTCATGTCTACATCTTCGTGAACGATCCCAAGGAAGTCAATAAAATATTGAAAATTTGAGAGATGTATTTAGAATTTACTCAAATCATTTCCATCAAATTTTGGATACCTCTCTAGACATTCTTTATTATCATGCAATGGATTGGGAAAACCAGGAATACCTTTGATATCCAAAGATGCATAGCTTGAAGCAACTAAGTATGTCATTTAGAACCACAGGAACCAACAATGGAGCCACCAGTAAATTTTTGAACAAGGATTCGTGATCCAAATGGATATCATTGGCCTCCCACCTTTTCCAACTGGCTCAAAATAGTTTTCTGACAATTTTGACAATTTACTATTTTTAGTAGTTTTAACTTCTGGGGTCATTTTGAGGGACTAAATTAAGGTTTTTCTAGATCGATCTCCTCAATGATAGTCAAGGAATTATTGAGCCCCCAAAATTAATCTCCTCGAAGATACCTTTCCAATGGGCTATCACATGCCTAAAATGGAGATTGTATGCAAAAGTTACGACCTCGGGAAGTTGATGTACTAACTTACCCAAATGGGGCCCATATGACTTTTGGCTCTTCATCTCCTAGGGTTAGGTTTTTGGATGTCTAGGGTTTTTGGAATTATTTTTTATTGTAAAAATTCCTTCAGAGCCTCATTGTAATCTTTTTTTTGCAAATGTGCGCAACCTTCACATCTTTTCTCAGAGATAAGCTACCACCATTCCAACAAGCTTGTTTCCGCTGCATTTTATAGTTTTAGATTATTTTGTTATTGAATAGAAAACTAGTTTTACTGTATCTTTGTTATTTTGTGTTAAGAACCTGTTAATAATCTACATTCATTTCATTCTGCTCATAAAATACAGATCAGTGGTATCAGAGTAGTCTGCTCCTTATCGTCTTAATGCATGTCCCCAACGAGCTCAGAGTACAAAGAAATGGGTCTCGTCCTTGTTTCTCTTGAGGATATAAGCTCTTGCATGCCCACGTGACCTCTCATGGAAGGAGAAAATAAAGGTGATGGGATAGGATATCCTTTCAAACTGTTGATTGAGGAAGCCCTCATGCAACAAAGGAACGAGATGATGGATAGTTTTGCACAAATCCTTCAGTGGCTACCAACAGGCAACGCATCTTCTTCAAACGGAGGCGTCGCCCCTTTCAAGGTACAAATAAACTTTGATATTCCTATATTTGAAGGTCAGATAGACCCAGATGTTGTATACAAGTGGTTGAATCTACTAGAAGGGTATTTTTCTGTCCATGACTTTTTGAATAGAGAAAGTATTACTTTTGCGCTCCTCAAAGTCGTTCCCCATGTCAAAGATTGGTGGGAAACTTTCTGTGAGAAAAAGGAAACAGAGGAAACCTCATTATTTTCAGTCAGGACCACTTGGGAATCCTTCAGGGATGCTATTAAGGAACAATACTACCCTGTCGAAAGTTATGACGACATGCATACCAAATGGACCACACTGCGACAAGAAAGAGACCAAGGAGTGCCAGATTTCACAAATATCTTCCATACCTTGCGCACCAAGTTGGGTATCAAATATTCATAGCGACGTATGGTGCTCAAGTATCATGGTGCTTTGCATAGATACATCCAGACTGAAATGGATTTATGGACATCTCATCCTTGGGCATGGCCTACCGATATGTTGTCAAAATTGAGAAGAAGCTCAAACAAAAGACGCGACAATTTGGGCCTGGGAACCCCTCACAACAAAAGCCAGGAAAGGGTGGCCCCAACCCACAGAAAAAACGACAGAGAAAAGATGGACAATATCAGGACAACTAGTCCAAGCCGCAAGAAAATAAGGACACCGAAAAGAGAAAGAAAGATATCGAGAAGTGGTACGACTTCCATAAGATCCCTTGGCATAACACTACTGATTGCCGCTCAAAAAAGTCACTAGTGGCCGAAGTGAAATCCTTTGAATCAGATGTGGATTATGACTTTGAGCTAGAATCAGAAAGGGGAAGACAGGTCATTGACACGAAACCCAGTGCCATTGTTTCTACCAACAAGATTCAACCTGGTGAACCAGACGACCCAGAATAAGGACAACGCCTCTTCCATTCATAGATGTGGGTAAGATCCACCCCGTTGCACTTCATTGTTGATAGCAGTATCCATAAGAACCTCATCTCAGTAGAGTTCGTCAAGCAGTTGGCCCTGCCAACAATGCCTCACCCACAACCCCACACCATTGGATGGCTCCGCCAAGGAAGCGATATCCGCATCATCCAACAATGTCGAATGTTGTATGACATCAAGCCCTTCAAAGATGAGGTATTGTGTGATGTTTTTCCTCTCGAAGTTTTTGATGTTCTTTTGGGCCAACCTTATTTATGGAAACATCATGTTGTATATGAGTCTAGGCCACGTAGTGTTATTATTACTTTGAATAGGAAATTGTACAGGATACCTTAGGCAGTCCCACCTAGTGTTATTTCCTTGATCTCTACTAAGCAATGCAGGAAGGTCATCTCTCAGATGGGGAAGTTTTTCTTCTTCGTGATTCATTCTCAGAATAAACGAAATATCACAGCACATCTAGGATCTTTGTGGATGACCTATCCACACAACAAAATCAAGTAGATAAGGTCATGGAAGAATACTTGGATATCTTCTCCTCACCTACAGGGGTACCTCTACACTGCCAGGTCAAGCACCCCAACGATCTGAACCCTGGTGGACCGCTGCCCAATGGGCCAGTCTATCGCCTCTCTTTGTTAGAGAATGAGGAGATCAAGCGACAGATCCAAGAACTACTCCACAAGGGGCACATCTATCCCAGCTCATCGCCTTGCGGGAGCCCAATCATGCTGGTACAGAAGAAAGATGGAACTTGGCGACTCTGTATTGATTACTGGGCTCTGAATAAAATCACAGTCAGAAATCGATACCCAATTCCCCGAATCAATAACCTCCTTGATTAGCTAACAAGGGCCAAATACTTCAGTAATATTGATCAGAAGTCTATCTACCACCAGGTCCCGATAGAACAGACAAATGTATGTAAGGCTACCTTCAAGTCAAACGAAGGCCTTTTTGAATGGTTGGTCATGCCGTTTGGTTTTTCAAATGCTCCAACCACTTTCATGAGGATGATGGACGATATCCTGTGACCATTCACCAATACTTTTGTAGTGGTGTATCTGGATGACATTCTAATTTACAGTAAGACTTGGGGCAAACACTTACAACATATTTAGTAGGTTTTGCACACCCTGCGACAACACAAGCTATACCCCAACTTGGAAAAATGCTCCTTCGGCATGGAGAGGGTCCATTACCTGGGGTACATCATTGATCATCATGGCGTACATGTGTATCTAGCCAAGATCCAATTCATTCGTGGATAGCCAGCCCCAACAACACTCACTAAGCTTCATAGCTTCTTGGGCCTTGCCAATTTCTACCATAGGTTCATGTTGGCATTCTCCCATATTGCATGGGCCCTTAGCCAAATAAACAAGGGTGGCGGTAAGGCGAAATTTGTGTGGGGCCGGTCCCAACAACAAGTGTTCGATGATTTGAAGCAGCGCTTGTGCTCAACCCCATTACTTTCACTACCAGACTTGCATCATCCCTTTGAGATCTAGACAAATCCTTCAGACTATGTTTTGGGTGTCCTTCTCACTCATCACGGCCACCCCATGGCCTATCATAGTGAGACACTGTCAGATATTGTCTGTAAGTACCCTACTTATGACAAATAAATGTACTCCATTGTGCAAGCTTGTTGCCAGTGGAGAAATTACATTCTTGGGAAGGATATAGTCATCCACATTATTCATAAGCCACTGCAGTTCATGCAGACACAAGGAAAATTTTAGAATGACCTCCATCAAAAGTATTCCACATACTTGCAGCAATTCCACCTCAACATCAAGTATAAAACAGGAAGCACCAATCGCGTCATTGATTGACTCAGCAGACCGCCAGTCGTGACACTCACCATAGTGCTAGACTCTTGCGGCCATGCGACATATGGATGGCCCCAACTCTATGAGACAGACCCTGACTTCGCCACCACGTACCAAATGTTTGGTGCAAACGCAGTTGTCGATAATTTCCATCTTCAGGATGGGTTGTTGTATCATCTGAGCCATATCTGTGTTCCATCAAGTGAGCAAGTGAATATTATCTGGGAAGTCCACTACAGTCAGGTGGCAGGACACTTTGGCCTCAAAAAGACAGTGGCAATGCTACAAAAACATTTCTACTGGCCGAAACTTTGATAGGAGGTCAACAAGTATATCAGGTCCTGCACTGTCTGCGCTATTGCCAAACTGGACACTAATAAACATGGCCTATACACCCCTCTTCCTACTCCTGACAGGCCATGGGAATCCATTTCAATGGAATACATGTCGGGCCTCTTTTCCACCAAGCGGGGAAATGACTGTGTTTTTTTGGTTGTTGATAGCTTTTCTAAGATGGCGATTTTGGTTGCCTGCAAGAAGAGCATCACAGCAGAGGCCACTACCAAGCTCTTCTTTGAACGAGTCTGGGTACATTTTGGAATCCCACAAACCATTGTATTAGATTGATATAGTCGATTTCTCAGCACATTCTGGTTGAGCCTCTGGTCATTGCTGGACACCAAGCTCACCAAATCCATGACCTTCCACCCCCAGACAGATTGCCAAATCGAGGTTGTAAATCAAATGATTTTGCATATCCTTCGCATGTATAATTCAAAGCACCCTTGCACATGGGATGAGAGCCTTCCCTATGTCCAATATAGCTACAACTGAGCCCTGCATAGCTCAACCGACCACAGCCCCTTTCAGGTGGGGTTGGGATTCCAACCATTGGGTGCCATAGATGTTCCACTTCCCCTTGCGGTCACCTCGATCAACTCATCTCCTGCTCCAACTGAAGCTTACAAAGCCACCCAATGATAAGTACAAACAATGCTATGATCAGCATCGGGTGCCACATAAGTTTCAGGTGGGCAACAAAGTTTGGTTGCACTTGCAGAAAGAACGCCTTACAAAACCCCTTCAAAAGATTCTCCCACTCTGTTATGGGTTATACACTATCACCAAGGCCATGGGAGATAATTCTTTTGAGCTTAATATTCCTCCTTTCCTTGTCCTGCACCTAGTGTTCAACGTGGATCTCCTTCGCCCTTATTTCACACCATTATTGGACACCTCAGAAGTAGCAAAACAAATGACACCAATAGAGATCAACCCCGACTGCATAAAAAAAGCATCCAATGATCAAATTGTGGACACACATATCAAGGGCACTCGACAACAAAGGATCCAGCTTTATCGATTCGTCAAATCAGGGCAGCTCCAGCACCAAGGCAAGTGGTTCACCCGGGACCAAATTCAGTAGAAATTTCCTCATCTGATGGGGGGCTTCAACACAATGGAGACCATTGATTCCTAATGAGGGAGGATTGATCTATATGTATGTCAGTGGCCACCCACCTTTTCCAACTGTCTCAAAATAGTTTTCTGACAATTTTGGCAATTTACTATTTTTAGCAGTTTTAACTTCTTGGGCCATTTTGAGGTCCTAAATGAAGGTTTTTCGGGATATATCTTCTCAATGACAACCAAAGGCATGATTTATCCCCCAAAATGAATCTACTTGATGATACCTTTCCAACAGGCTATCACAAGCCTAAAATAGAGATCATACGTAAAAGTTACGACCCCGGGAAGTTGATGTACTAACTTACCTAAATGGGGCCCACATGACTTTTGGCACTTCATTTCCTAGGGTTAGCATTTTGGATGTCTAGGTTTTTTGGCATTCTTGTTTATTGTAAAAAGGCCTTCAGAGCATCATTGTAATATTTTTCTTGCAAATGCACGCAACCATCACATCTCTTCTTAGAGATAAGCCGCCACTGTTCCAACAAGCTTGTTTCCGCTGCATTTTATAGTTTTAGCTTATTTCGTTATTGAATAGAAAACCAGTTTTACTGTATCTCTATTATTTTGTGTTAAGCACCTATTAATAATCTACATTCATTTCGTTCTGCTCATAAAATCTGGATCAAGTCGCCAGGTGAATGATGTGGTTTGTACTGTGTCACCAGCCCTTGTTCACCATCAAAGACTGGATCTAAGATTTGTTGTTCTTCTAGGGACTATTTTCTTCATCTTCTTCCCTGACAACGACGCCAAAAAGGTTATCACTAGAAGTTGTTCTTATATTACTTCAATAAAAAGTATAATACCCATCATAATTTGAAAAATTGAGTAGATAACACTAAGAAGAAATATTCATCAAGAAATGATCCTCTCTGCAAAATGAATTAAAACACTACTTGAACAAAATTCATGAAAGAAGGAAATCACTGCAAATCCTTTGCAGCTCATGAATCTCCTGCCCATGAACAACCATTGATCCTCAATGTCTTAATGTCATTCATGTAAGATGAAAATGTAAAATGTAAAATAGATAAAACACAATATGATAGAAACAACTCTTATGAATCTCTAATGGCATAAATGTTACATTATGATATGCCAAGTAACCTTACAAATCAACATACACAGTTAAACTGCCTCAATCTCTCTCCTAACTCTCTCTAGTCCCCCTTTTTGGAGTCCTCTCACCCATTAAATAGAAAATTACATCAATAATATCCTTAGGAGGTCGTAGCCTACTCCATGAATTGGATTCTATGCCTTAGAGATATGTGGAAAACAAAAAATCCAACTAATTCCTTGATTCCTAGAAACTATCTTTTAGAATAAATGCAACTGCAGCCAACTCATTACATGGATATTTAGTGGAGATGAATATTAGGTACAAGTGTCCCTTCGTGTCTAAATTATCTCTGAGAACCCATTCGAACCTCCTGAGACAGGTGGCAACCCTCCTACAACTCGGATTTATCAGACTGCTAGAGTTTGCAACACAATTTCAGGATTCGCTGCAAACTTTTTCGTAGGTGATGATTTTCACTTTTCTCCCAAATAACAAATTGGGTCAAACTGAGTTTTGTTCAACAAGTCAATAATATAAGTATTCATCTGCAAACAAAATTTTAGAGGAACCCAGATCATAATTTAAACGTTACTATGAAAATACGATTTTGATGTGTACTAATTCGCTACAAACTATCCAAAAACTACCAGTTCACAGTGCCTTTGACAACACGCACTGTGAAGTTTCCTATAAGTGAATTTTTACATTCAAAATTGATTTCAACTATTAAAATTTTCACAACAAGTTGGGAAACCTTTTAGAACCTGCGACAATCTTATGAAACATGAAGTAACCTTTGCAAAAATACATATGAGTGTGATAATAGTAGCTAAGACAAAGTCATTCATGAGAATTATAAACATTTCTATAAAATAAATCATGGAAAACCTTTATGTTGATGCATAAATGATGACATGTCTTCATCTTTTCCTGGTGCTTCTCTGAAAAATGGTTCCTAGTTTATAAGCTACAGGTCATGGGGTTCATCCCTAACAATTTCTCCTCCTTTGTGAACCTTCTTACCTTGTTGAATGTCCATGATATCTTATTTGAAACCCTTTTCCCTTTTATAACAGTTGTTATCACACGTATGATGAAAACATGAATATTTAGGGTTTTTTATTTGAATTTTGCACAATTTCGGATTTATTGAATGAAAATTTCATGTACAAAAATAGTTTGAGAATGAAAGGACTGCAAGTAGGAGATGAGAGGAAAGAAAAAATCCCTAAAATGGATGAGGCTGCAATCAAGAAAAATTCATGGCAATTATGTGTAAAACAGAGGATTTGCAACGCAATCCTTCAGTTTGCAACGCACAGTCAAGTTTGCAGCACACAGTCAAGTTTTCATGACACAATTTTTGTCTAGGTTTTAATGAAAGAGGTTTGTTAAAATCCCAAGTGTGAACAGAAAAAATATTTTGAAAGAGAGGATGCTTCAAACCTGAGTGAAAAGACAATGAGCGAGGATTTTACCAATGTCAAAACAAAGGGTTCGTAGTGCACAATGAAGTTTGCAGCGCATACAAAGAATACAGTTCATAGCACTAAACTGAATTTGTATCAAATAGGGTCATGGATGTAAGAAATGGTTGCAAATGATCTTTTTGGTATAAAAACAAGAAACTTGGGTCTGCAAAGGCTTAATATATAAGGACTATAGAAACTAACGAAGTGAAAAAGTTTGCAGCTCAAATGCTATAGAACAATTTGCAGTGCGCAAACAAATTATAACAATTAGGGTTCAACTATAATACACCTTCAGGAAGTGAAAATGTACATCAAGCAAAGTTCATGGTATATAAATATCACTCCTTGTTGCAGAAAACCAAACCAATCAGTCCTAGAAAGTTGGCAGTGCCAAGAGTCTACAACGATTACAAAGTTGGCAGCTCACTTATAGTTTGAAACAAATTGAACCAGTTAGTAGCGCACTTACTCAATGCAAGATTTGAAAATGGAAATGAATATAAGAAATGATAAAGCTTCCTTTTGAAACCAACCATTGGAAATGTTTGATGATGGCTAGGAGTTAAAAACAATATTGGTTCTAACACCATCAATGGTGTACCTTAACAAAGTACCAACATCACCAAGAGATGTATCTCATACATGTGTTGTCATATACCAAGTGTATTCCTCAACAATGTATCAATATCAATGAAAACCATACACCATGTGCCAATGCTTCAATAGTATACCAAGAATAAGCCTCAATCATATAACATCATCACCATGTAACCAAAGAAGATACCAAGATACCAATACAACCAAGATGTACTACTAATAAATGTACCATACCAATATCACCAATATGTACCATGCATCAACAATACATGCCTCTCAAGCATGTACCATACCTTCACCAAGCATAAGATACAATCACATAAGCATACTTGTAACATATATCTTACCCATTGTACTGTAATGTTAACCTGTAATATTGTCACAACCTTCAACATTCTAGTGCCAACATTTCCCCCAAATTTTCCTTAGCCTCATTGGACTAGGACACCCTCTCATGTGGGGCCTCATGTGATGTGCCCTAGGCAACCCATGAGGGTGCCTCACGGGACACCCTCAAGATGACCCACGAGGGCCTGCTCAATTAGGGTTACATAACAACATCAACACTCTGCAACTCTAAAACATTCTCTTTCTTGACTCTTTCTCCACTGCCTCTGACTTGCCGTCAGATTCAACAATAGACAAAAATATTATACCATAGCATTCTCACAATATAGGCATTCAATGTAAGTGTGTGTATTTATGAGATATTCCTTCATGTTTATATAATTTTTCATAGTAACCTCTTTCCTTAATCTTAGTACTTCTATTACTTTCTTGTCACAACCACTTTACCCTTTCAATAATGACTTGTAACAAATTAGGGGCTTCTTGACCATTCTTCAAGGCTTCAAACTTCAAAATGGAATATCTCCCTAACTATAAGGAACCACGTGGTGTACCACCTATAACTGAAAATGACACGACAAGGAATACCCATCTATGAGTGTCTTACATGCATTTACATTTTCCTTCATGTCCATATTCCTCAACCAACTTTGGGTATCATAACCAAACCTCTGGGGATCTATGTAGACTTTAATGTTAAATGCACCCATCACATATACTGAGATCAACCACTCTATCAATGACAACAAACTCACCATCAATCTCAACCATATCTCTAGATCTTCCATACTTCTTCAAGCATTGACATCAATGACAGCCAAATGTCCAAACCAACTATCTCACAATCTCCCGCTTTGGCATTGATGGGAACACCAACACTGATGGAAAAATTTATTGCAACACTCATACTCCAATACTTATGCTCGCTCTATGACCATATATCCTCATCAATGTTTCTTTCTCTCCCCCTTTGCCATCAATGAGAAACGGTATCTCTCCTTGGGGTTGCTCCCCCTGTCTTCATGCATTTGTTCTTTCTCTATGTTTCCACGTCTTTGTTATTTCTATTCTCTTTTGACATTGTGGGTAAAATGATAACTCCCCCTTACGGTATGTATACACCTATCTGTATGCTACTAATATTATGTTTTGGATTTCTTTCTCTAATGATTTCTCTTCTCTTGACTTCCTTGCAAGATGTCGTGTAGGTCAATGTAGGGCTACCTATAATTGTTTTATTTCCTCTCTTCCAGTGCTTTCTAATTGTCCATTGGTGATTCCTCTTGTAAATATTTGACATATATAAAAATCATTCATCATTTACTTGCCATGGTCATTGTTCAATAATTTTCTTTTGATGATTTATGGTTTCTCTTTCCCTGTTTTGTTGTGCCTTTCATTGTTTCACTGCTTGTCTTCATGTGACCAACTGATTCCACTGATTTCAATTGTAAATACATTTCTATGCATTTTTTCTGACCAATTTTTTATGTACTTTCTAAGTATCCATCTCTATCCATACGTCACAAACTCTATATAACTACTATCCATATTCTATGACCCATGATATTTGTACCTGCTAAGTATCTATCTCTATCCATATGTCGCAAATCATCCATAAATTCTATGGATCTTCTCTGACCGTTATTTATGTACCTGGTAAGTATCCATATCTATCCATATGTTGCACATTGTCCTTAAATTTTATATTCAATTGTCCACAATGTTGTCCCATCTATCACTATACTATTATGAAGGCTTCACGACTACCACTGATCATCACATATTCTTGTTTCTTCAAACTGAATTAAATTTGTCCAGTGGTCTTCTCTATCTGCAAATTAAACTCCACATATATGGAATAAAATGTATTGAATATATCCCTACCTAAATACATACGTGGAATACAGTCATAAACTTATGCATGTGTAACTGCCAACTGATACCTACGTGGGAACACTAGTTCTCAATCGATCAATCTTTCACTCTGAAATTTCGTTATCTGACTTCCCTGAATCTATTTGATGCACAAACATCACTACACCTCATCAAGTGAATCACCAATCCAGTGCAACAATGCATTAGGAGGAACAAATTTCGATGGAAGAGAGGTGCCAACCCTCTCATTTTGAACTTAAATTTAATTTTTTTAATGGAATTCAATGTAATTAAAGTTTGTAAGGGTCAAGGAAAGCCAAGCCCATGTGTATTGTACAGGTTGCATGTGAAGTCTCCTTCAATTGTTTATATTTAGATGGATTTAGATCCAATTTGCACTAGATGGCCATTGAATGTAAATTAATGCGAGTAGGTAACTAGAGGTAAGGCGCTAGAAGCCCCTCTTTTGTAAAAAGATCAATGTATTGAGATTCATTAGAGTTGTTGGAAATTAGGAGAAGGAGGAAGTTAGTAGATGAGAATAGGAGAGGAGAGAAAGAGTTGAATACTCTGTTGCATTCCAACCTTTGTAAACATTTGTACATAACCATTGAGATTAATACAAAGAGCATTTTTTCTTGTTCATGAGGTTTTTATGTGTTTTATGTGAATGTTTGTTTCTGGATGTTTTTTGTATGTTTATGAATTCCATAAATGCATATATGTTCCTATTTGCAGAAATTAGATAGATTTACCTATCTGTTAATTTTTCTAAGTGTTCTGGGCTCTTAGGCTTTTGCAAGGAGTGCACACCAGAGTAATTGAAAAACTATGTGAAGTCAGTGAAAGGAGTGCACCTGAACTCTATTTCGAGTTCAGAGAAGAGCATGCCATATGGGCATAGCAGAATCATTCTAAAGCTTAGAAGAAGTAGTGCAAGTGTACACATTAGAGTTGTTGAACACTCTGAGGAGGCTCTACAAGGAGTGCATTGAGCAGGCGAAATGAGTGCTCAAGAATCTATTTCAGGTTTTCTGAGAAGGTTGCCAAGAGGGAACATCAGAAGTTAAGATTCATAGGAGATCCAAGTGAAAATATGCACAGAGAAAGCGCAAGGAGGTGCGCCAGAGTTCAAGTGGTTTCAAGTCTATGAAAGTTAAGGAGAACGAGCGTTGAGTGCCAGGAGGGCATGGAAAATTTTTAAAGGAGAAGAGGGTCGAGACCCTTAGAAATTTGAGAAAGTTCAATCTCAAGAGGAATAGCACAAAGTGTGCGTAAGTGAACTTATTTTAAAGTTCAATATCAGGAGGTGTAGCGCAATCTGAGGCCCAACAATCGGTCTTGCATAGAAAGTTCAAAGGTCGAGCCTTTTGAAATATGGAAGAAATCCTTCTTTAGACAGAATATTGAGTTGCAGTAGTAGAGGAGGAGCTACAACAATTGTTAGATTGGTTGAAGAAATAAATATGGACCATTAGATCAGAGTCCAGACAGGAGGAGGAGACTGGACATGGAGAAGAACAAATTCCAGCCATCATATCTGAGTGCGAGGATCGATATTCATTGGATTCAGGTGATTTGCATGGGTTTTAAACCTCAATATTCTTCGGACTTCACATGTGTAGAGGTTTTCCATATTTAGGCATAGGAGAGACAAGTCTCCCGAAGTCCTGAAGCCCGAAGTGGATCTGGGTCGTCCGTTGTTGAGGGAATGTGGAAAAAGATCTCGGGGTTCAAAGATATTGTACTCCATATGAAGCGAAGCACATGTGCTAAGGGTTTCAAGTTTCCTGAAGTTTCGAACAGTGGATCAGATCCTCACCATTGATGAGGAGGAGACACATTTTAGCAGATCAGGATAGTCCAAAATTCCAGATATCTGGGAGAAAAAAGGCGAGGAGTGTTCAAGACTCCCGAAGCTCAGAAGAGCTTAGTTGATATCAACCATCGATCGAAGCAGAAGCACGTGGCAGGAGATCTGGAGGTCCATATGTTTGATACTCTAGAGTATTGCATGCTAGAGCAACCAGGATTCCTGAAGGCCCAAAGCCCAGAGTCCTGAAGGATAGATCGTGTCCATTGACTATAAAGATGTGTGGCGACATATCTCAATAGTCGTGGCATTAACAGGAGCAAGGGCTCCTGAACCTCTGAAGGACAGAGAAAATCGTAATTGTTGCCACCAGTGACACATGGCGCTAGATATTGGAGTCCAAAGACTTGGCACTCTGGAGGAGTTAGGGTGTATTTTGTCAAAGTTGGAAAACTCCCAAAAGCCGAAGGACATCACAGTCGTTCGTTGGGAAGTACATGTGGAGAATAGATCTAAACTTCATTAATTCAGGGTTCGTAGCAAGCATGGTGCAGAGTCGTGAGGACTCATAAAGGCCCGAAGGCCGAAGTCCATCCTAGTTGTTGATCGAAGGGACACTTGGAGGGTAGGTCTTTCCTTCACTAGTTCGACGCTCCAGAGGATTTCAATTGTTAGACATATAGAACTCCTGAATCTTGATGTCCCGTAGTGGATCATGGTCGTTGAATAATGAGGAGGTGTGAGTCGTTGATTGCTTGTCATGTGTGTATTCGATGGTCCGTTACTCCAGGAGGTTGGCAGAATAGCGCAGTTAAAATATATGAAGCACGAAGCTGCGAAATGGCTATTGATCGTTGATATGTGGAGACACTAGGACCATCCAATCTGTTTTGCTAGTTCGGCTCTCTGGGAGCTTGGAGTGTTGAAGTGAGTTGATTTGTCGAAGCTTGAATTTCCGGAATCATTTCTCACCATAGATTCCTCCAAGCGCTATCAGCCGTTGATATCAGTTGTGGTTCAACGCTCCATCACTTTGGAGTTCGAAGGATTGGAGTTATAGGGGTGTTGATGCTCCTGGAGCCCGGAGCTCTGAAGCACCAAATTAGCTCCTTTTAGGTTAGCGTCTGGTTACAACCCACATTCATATGAGATATTTGGCCAAAACAAGAGAGCTAGGGCCCAAAATGGATTTTTAAAGGAAAAGGGCAGTTTGGCCCATGGGTTTTATCTCAAGGTCATGTGGAGGACTTCGTTGGAGTGGTAGGATCCTCACAACTGTGAATTTTTCACGGGGAAGAAGAAAAAAAAGGCTTGTGGTATATGAATTTTTGGGTTTGGAAGGAACCTAAGAGCCAATTTGACTCATGATTGTGAACAATCTTAGACCGGGAGGGCATGCAGACTCTAGGAGGGGGAAGGGGTCTGCATCGTATTGTATCAAAGATATTTTTTGTCTATAGATAGCAAGAAAAGGAGGAGAAGACAGAGTGTTGATGCTCTATGAAGATTGTTTTCAAGTATGCAACAGTCAGTAGACAACCAGGAAGGTTGCAAGAGAAATCGAGTGGTGCTCTTAGTTGTAGAGTTGGTGAAGCAAACAACCATGTGGGATGAAAGAGAAGGAACAATTGTGTTCTTAAGGCAGAAGAGAAATGGCTATTGAAGGCCAGAAGTGAGGTCAGAGAGGAGACCACAAGAATATTATCCAAGAAGATATGGAAAAAGAAATCGAGGAGATTCGAGGGGAGCTCAATTGATTAATGTTGCAGTGGTAGAAGATGAAGAAAGGAATTTGGAAGTATGAATGGTCCATGAAGCAGAAGCAGAAATGGCTCATCCAACAATTGGTTTCCAAGAGGCAACGACATATATTGAGAAGGTGGTTGAGGCATGTTGAAAACCTCAGTGCGACAGAGGAGGAAGTGGTTTATATTTGTGAACTAGAGGTTGGAAAGAACATCAGTGATGAGGAATAGAGATTAGCTAAATATATCATAGAATTCTAGGAGGACAGAGATGAAATTTTAGATTGCCAGGTGGGAAATAACAAGAGATCTACTTAGGATCTGGTAGATGTCCAGGAGGGAAGAAGTGAAAGTTCAAGTTTCTAGGTGGGCAAGGTGAAGAAAATGAGATTGTTTGAAATTTTTAGGAGCTCAGAAAGGAGTTTATATTAGCATGGAGTGTTGACAGGGATGATGGAAATGAGACTGTTTGAAAGTCTCAAGAGCTCGGAGAGGATTTCGGATCAGCAAGGAGTGCTGAGGGAGGAAGAGAAGACATGCATTCTGATGATGGGGGAATTGGGATATTCCTGCCAAATATCCCAGAAGAGGTTAGTGAGAGTGTTTCACGTGAGGAAGAGATTGAGAATACATTTAAATCTTCCTAAGAAATGGAGAAAGAATATCATTCGGTGGAATTACTCAAAAATTCCAGCAAGAGAGATGAAAAGGAGATGACTGCATAATTGGAACCTGTAGCAAAGGAGAAAGCAATAGAAAGGGTTATTTTGTTGATCTGTGTGAAGAGTTAGAAGCCTTGGATAAAAGGTTAATAGCGCAAATTCAGTGCATCCAACAGGTTAAGTTGGAATTGAATGAAGAAGAAGAGATGCAACAGAGCAGGTTGCAGAAGAAGAGCCAACCAGTGGACCATATAGATAGAGTGATAGAGGAGATACGAAGGTTGATGGTGAAATCATCCCATGAGGTCATCAACAAAATGAGAAGGATGATCAGAAGAGAACCTACAGTAGAATCATGACAATAGAAGCAATAGCAACATAGGCAGAGGAGCAGATGGACAACTCCAAATTCAAGTTTGGGACCCTGGAGCATCTCAATAGCAGCAGTAGGGGAGCCATGAGCAAAAGATCATGATTTTTTACAGCATGGGAGTATGATGCAGGATAATCACTTGACCTAATCAAGAATTTCAACAAGCCAACACAACATCACATTAGGAGGAACACATTCTGAGGGAAAAGAGGCGCCAAACCTCTCATTTGAACTTAAATTTAAAATTTTTAATGCAATTCAATGTAATTAAAGTCTGTAAGTCTCAAGAAAATTCGAGCCCATGTGTATTGTACAAGTTGCATGTGAATTCACCTTTAATGGATGATAGTTAGATGGATCTATATCTGATTCCGACTATATGTCCATTGAATGTAAATTAGTGCGAGTAGGTAGCTGGAGGGAAGGTGCTAGAAGCCCCTATTTTGTAAAAAGATCAATGTATTGAGATTCATTAGACTTGTTGGAAATTAGGAGAAGGAGGAAGTTAGTATATGAGAATAGGAGAGGAGAGAAAGATTTGAAGACTTTATTGCAGTCCATCCTTTGTAAACATTTATACAGAACCATTCAGATTAATACAAAGAGAAGTTTTTCTAGTTCATGAGGTTTTTATGTGTTTTATGTGAATGCTTGTTTCTGGATGTTTTCTGTATGTTTATGAATTCCATAGATGAACATATGTTTCCCTTTGTAGGAATTACATATATTTCCCTATATGTTAAGTTTTTTTACTGTTCTGGGATCTTAGGCTTGTGCAAGGAGTGCACCCCAAGGTAATTGAAAAACTCTGTGAAGCCAGTGCAAGCAGTGAACTTCAACTCTGTTTCGAGTTCAGAGAAAATCGTGCCAGGTGGGAACACCTGAATCATTATAAATCTTAGAAGGAGTAGTGAAAGTGTTCACATCATATTTTTTGAACACTCTAAGGAGGATCTGCAGGGAGTGCATCGAGTGTTGGAAGATTGGTTTTTGTCATTGATGTCAACCCTAGTTATGGGTTTTGGACCACAAGATTGATGAAGGTATTTGGACATGAAGGAAAAGGCACATGTAGATACAAGACCCATGGATGGATAATATACATTGTATTGTTTCTGATGGTATGTGGCATGTCACTTGGATCCAAATGGTTGAGGATAAATGAATTTTTGAAGATGCCAAAGTGAATTGAAGAAGGAAGTACATGTAGGCCCTGAAGATAATCAAAGAAAATAATTACAAAATAAAAAAGTGTCAGGTTGGCCCTAATGTTAAAAGGAAGTGACATAAATGGTATAAATAAATATAATTATACATTCATTTGATACACAAGTCGAATTTCATAGGAAATCAGAAGTAAAGAAAGTCAGATTTCAAGGGAGGATGAAGTCATTTGGTGATGTGTTCTAAGGTATGTTATTTTCAGGTCATCTTACCATTTTAGCTATAATTTTTTTTCTAGAACGATTCAAATGGTGAAATTTCTATGGTATTGAGAAGACATATCATGGTACCTGTGGTAAAATTTTTAGCTCTTGATTCGCTATAATTATGGAGATACACTCTGTGGAAGATAGGGTTTTTGACCAGTCCTGAAGCTAGTCAATAAACATGTATTCCGGGTAAAACAATCATAAATTCTTCATAGAGAATCCAAATGAAGTGAGACAAATTGAATTGGAAATTTTACGAGCTGTAGTTTCTTGTGTGCAAGTTTCAGAATCTGATGTTAAATGTTGAGCGTGGGGCATTCTGTACAAGTTCGGTATCCTGAATAAACCAGAATTGAACAAGGTCTACCATTATCTCTATAACTTCTTTTTGGGGAGGATTCAAGGAGTGAAACTTGGAGAAGTTTCATAGAATAAATTGAGTAATATTATATACAAGATCAAAGTATTCCAAGAATTGAAGAATAGCAAAAATTGAAGAAGTCTCAGGAAACATTATTAGGTTCTATGTGATGGTTGGTTGATGGTGATAATTTAATGTGAAGTTTTATTATCTCTCATATATTCTTGGGTGGAAGGAATGGGCAATGATGGAGAGTTCATCTCTCTCTTGATATTGGAGGATTGTATCTTCCTCTTGGAGGTTTATCCCTCCCTTTACATTTGGAAGTTGTAGCTACCTTTGGAAGTCATTACTTCC
>ML779943.1:543894-556277 GCA_009831015.1 Picea engelmannii
GATTATGTGCCAAGTTTATGCATCTTCTTTTAAATGTTCATGTGTGAGGAATTTTTCCTTTAAATGGTTAAATATGTGTTTTAAATAAATACACAGCAAACATAACTTGCATCAAATAAACCATCAAACTCACAACAATAACAAGATGATAAAGGAGTTCACCCCTCTTTGGGCCACATCTCCTTGAGCCTCCATCAATGGACTTGGCTCTCTAGGATTAGTTTGTCAAAGATTCTTTTACAAGCTTCTGCTCAACTCCAATGGAAATACTGACTGTACCATTGGGTTCATAATACATAAAAACCCCATAAATGACTAATAAAACTCTAAAAACGGATCATGGCTCATTCGGGCATGACCTCTTCTACATGTGGCCTTGAGATTCCTTGAGATTCCTTGTGGAAAAAAAACCTGTAAAAGTCCTCAAATGGATCTAAAACCTATCTCAATGTGTTCAGAGCATAACAATTATCCAAAAATGTCTATTCAATCACAGAAAATAGACATGGGCTCATCTGAGCATGACCTCAATCAATGAGGGCTTCAAGCTCCCTAAAGCTCTCTGAAAATTGAATGGTGAAAAACATGCAAAAGAAGTATTCAAATGGATTTGAAAATAGTGCCAATGGATTCAGAACGTCCAAAAACCCTTAGCTGGGCTTTTTCGGCACCTCATTTGGCCAAAAAATGAAGAAGATAGGCCTCCTGCCATTTTCTTCCTTCAAGCTTGTTGTCTCTAGTTCGCCAAAACGCACCTTTGTGTGGCCAACCTAGCACAGATGCCTTTTTATGTGCTAAAACCTAGCACCAGGCGCAACCGCAAAATGGTGTGAACTGTAGGACGGTTAGGGTGCACCCAACCCCTAACCGCCAAGACCATGGGCATATGGGTCAGCATGTGACCACGCACTTAAACAAAAAAGGGCCAAGATTTTAAGCCAATGGCAAAGCGACAAATGTTGGCGCGTGGGATAAACTGTTTAAACTCCTGCATAGTAAAGGCAGGGTCACATGCCATAATACATAATACCATGGGCTAACTCCATTTGAAATGTTCGCGCGCATGTGGAGTCGGGTCATATGGTTATATGCATGTGAACGGGAGCTGGGGCTAAGCCCCAGCCCTGTCCGCGCCCAAACATTAACACATTTCAACTTAAATATATATGAATGCATATAGTGTTAAGAAACACTATGGTGGCGCATTGGCAGGGCGAACTTTGAAAAGGATTTTCACAGTGGAGGAGGTCTGGCATTCGAATCCCACAGACTCCATAAAAATTTTGAACAACCAAACCATATCATAATAGGGTGCCACATGGCAGCCCACAACTGGGCCACACGGCACCAAACCACTTGACCAAAAGGATGCCATGTGTCCACCAATGATTCGTCCAAACTCTGCCAACTCAGAAATGACACATCATCACTTGCCACCTTAGTGTACGGACGTGCCACGCCATCGTACGACCTCTGCCACGTCAGCTGTACAAACTGTACAATCAACAATTTTTTTTGCCTATTTGACGATTCAAACAGAACGCGATATCTCACTCATCTTACGTCGATTTGAACCCAAACAAGTTGTGTTGGGTTAGCGACGACAAGGGCTACACACCCGTTCGTTTTGAGGCAATTTCGAGAAATTTGATTTTTGAGCTAAATTTTGACCCCTGGTCCAGATTTTGATCAATGGTGTATTGTGGTGTATTGGTGTAACTCTTATACTATTGCTCATTTCTCATTGGATATAATTGAATGGTTTAAGTATAAGTTGAAAAAGGTTTTAAATTGTACCTGATACTGATTCACCCCCCTCTTAGTATCAACATCGAGCAGGCACAAGGAGTGTGTGATAATTTGTTTCAGGTTTTGTGAGAAGGTTTCCAAGAGGGCACACTAGAAGTTAAGATTCATAGGAGAGCCGAGTGAAATTTTTCACTGGAAAAGTGCAAGGAGGTGTGCCAAAGGTCAAGTGGTTTTAATTCCACAAATTTTCAGGAGAACGAGCGCTAAGTGCCAGGAGGGCACACAAAATTGTTAAAGGAGAAGAGAGTCGAGACCCTTAGAAATATGAGCAAGTTCAAGCTCAAGATGAATAGCACAAAGTGTGCATAAGTAAACTTATTTTCAATTTCAAGCTTAGGAGGTGCAACGCAATTCGAGTTCCAATAGTCGGTTTCGCAGGGAAAGTTCAAAGGAAAAGCCTTTTGAAAGATCGAATAAATCCTTCCTTAGATGGAAGATTGAGTTGCATCAGTGGAGGAGGAGCTACAACAACCATCAAATTGGTTGTAGGAAGAAATATGGACCGTTGTATTAGAGTCTAGACAGGAGGAGGAGAGCGTGCACGTTGAAGAACAAATATCATCCATAATATCTGAGTGAGATGAATGAAAACTGTCAAATATAGGTTAGTTGCATGGGTTTTAATCGTCAGTATCCTTCGGACTTCATAATTCCGAATGTTTTCCATATTTAGGAGCATGAGAGACAAGTCTCCTGAATTTCTGAAGCCCGGAATGGATCTGGGTCATCCATTGTTGAGGGAAAGTGTCAGAAGATCTCGGGGTTAGAAGATGTTGTACTCCAGAGGAAGCGCAACACACGTGCTAAGGGTTTCAATTTTCCTGAAGTTCTGAACAACAGAGAAGATCCTCGCTATTCATTGGGAGGAGACATGTGTCAGTAGATTAGGGATAGTCTAGAATTCTGATTATCTGTGAGATCAAAGGCGAGGAGTGTTCAAGACTCTTAAAGCTCCAAAAAGTGGATTTGATCTCGTCTGTCGGTCAAAGTGGAAGCACGTGACAAGAGATCTGGAGGTCTAGAAGTTTGGTACTACGAAGGTATCACACGCTAGAGCATCCAGGAATCCATAAGGCCCGAAGCCCGGAGTCCTGGAGGATAGATCCTGGACATTGATTATAAGGATGCGTGGTGACAGATATCACCATTTGGGAGACGAACACTTCGAAAAAAGTGGAGTCATGGAATTAACATGAAAAAGGGCTCCTGAAGCTCTGAAGGAAAAAGTAAATCGTAACAATTTCCACCAGTAGCACGTGGCGCTAGATATTGGATTCTGAAGACTTGGTGCTCCGGAGGATTTAGGGTGTATGGAAAAATCCTGATGGTCGAAGCACATCACAATTGTTCGTTGCGAAGGACATTTGGAGCACAGATATGAACTTGATTAATTTGGGGTTCGGAGGAAGAAGGGTGCAGAGTCGTGAGGACTCCCGTAGGCCCAAAGGCAGGAGTCCATCCCAGCTGTTGATCGAAGGGACATGTGGAGGGCATATCTTACCTTCGCTAGTTTGGCACTTTGGAGGATTGAAAGTGTTAGACATCCAGAACTCTCGAATCCCGGAGTCCCAGAGTGGATCAAGGTCATTGGCTAACAGGGAGGTGTGAGCAATTGATTAGTTGTCATGTGTGTATTCGGTGGTTCATTACTCCGAGAGGTTGGCATAGTAGCACAGTTAAAATATTTGAAGCTCAGAGCCCTGAAATGGATATTGGCCATTGGTCTGTGGAGACACCAGGACTATCCAATCTAGTGTGCTAGTTTGACTCTCTGGTAGCTTGGATTGTTGAAGCGAGTTGATCTACCGAATCCCAAAATTTTTAAATCATTTCTCATTGTAGATTCCTCCGAGCACTGTCAATCGTTCATATCTGCTAAGGTTTTGTGTTGTCCTTTTGGTGTTCAGAGGATTGGAGGTATAGGGGTGTTGATGATCCGGGAGCCCAGAGCTATGAAGCATCAGATTAACGCCTTTTGGGTTAGTTCATGGTTGCATCCCTTTTGGGTTAGTGTCTAGTTGCATCCCATGATAATATGAGATATTTGGACAAAACAAGAGGGCTAGGTCCCAAAATTTATTTTTAAAGAAAAAAGGGAGTTTGGCCCACGGTTCTTAGACCGAAGTCACATGGAGGATTTCGCTGGAGTGGTAGGATCCTCACAACTATGATTTTCATGTGGGGAAGAAGAAAAAAGGCCTAAGGTATATGAATTTTTGGGTTCGGTAGGAGCCTGAGAGCCAATTCGGCTCCCGATTGGGAACGATCCTAGACCGCGAGATTTCACAGACTTCAGGAGGTGGTAGGGGTCTGCATCACTATCTCTGCAAATACTTAAAACTACTTGAACGATGGTTCTCTCATATGTAGTAGCTATTTCCTAGACTCCCTCTCTTAAATATTCATATTTAGTGGGAGTCTCCAAGTCGGATGGCTCATAACAATGGAGGAATCCACCCTAATGCAGAGTAATCTTCCTCTTCATCTGTAGAATCACCATCTCTCTAAACTATTACTTCTTCCTTTTTTCGTATGGATCCATTATGATGTTGCACTATAATTCCTAAAAGTGCAATCTCTTGGGCCTATTCTTTATTCACCTCATCTTCCTTTCTTTCTTGCACTACTACAAATCCTGCGATCTCTAGGACCTGTTCTTTATTCAACTACTCTTCTTTTCTTTCTTTTCTCCTCCAAACCTTTGTGTCTCTGACATTGATATTTTCTTTGATGGTGGGATTTATCAAATTTCTACAATTCCTAGATATGTGACCATAATTGTTTAATTTGTAACATTCAATGTTATGCGAGGCCACATAAGAATTTCTTCCATAAGACCTGCAATCTACAACTTTATGCCCAAATTTTGTACAATTAAAACAATGACCATAAAAGAAATTTACATACCTAAGAGTGGATGATCTTCCTTGTGTTGTATTTCTTTTGAATTCCTAACTTGGTTGATCATGATCTTCTCTTCCTTCATTATGATTGAAGCTTCTTTGTTGCTTGAATGTGGAAGGTCTTGTGGAAGATGTATCTATATTATACTCATTCTTCTTTGATTCTTGTTGACCAATATTCCTTCCTTTTGGTACTTCTGCATAACTCTTTGTTCTTTTGCTTTCATCATGGAGATTTAACCTTTCTCAAAATCAACATTCTTGTGTCCTAGTCCATATTTGTCACTATATGGCCTTTGACTATTGCGGATGTTTTCTAAGACTTGAGAAATTTTCAAGTTTTTGTTGATGTTTTTGACTTCAAATCTCAACGTCACGATTTCCTTTTCAAACTTCTCATGCTCTTTTTATTTATTTATCATCTAGATTTTCATTACTTCTTCCTTTCTCTTTCCTCCTTCAAGTCAGGTTTTGAAGCAAATGTTTTCTTCTTTAAATGATATGTTTTCCTTCCTTTCTTTCTTCAACTCAATTAAACAACCGATTAATTATTCCTCAATATCCACTTCAACTTATTCTTCACTTTCATGAGTTATTTTCTTATTTTTCGTAGCCATAAAGGGTATTATCTCTGAGTCACTATTTCTTTCCTCGTCTTCATCAGATGAAGAACAGTCTTCTATTGAGTAGATATTTTTATTTTATTTCCTATTTTATTTCCCTTTTGATATTTATTTTCTTTCTTGGGATCTTCTTCTTCATCGCTATCTTCTTCTTAGCATAAGGACACTTATTTGCAAAATGACCAATTTTACCACAATTAAAACAATTTAATGGAAGCATAACTTTGTACTTGTCGTTTCCTCTCTTCAACTTCCTTACGAAGTTGGCGATTTATTCATCCTTGTCTCAATCATCGCTATAGCTGCAATTTGATTTTGACTTGGGATTTTTAGTCTTCTTTTTTTTCTTGGATGCTTTGAAAGTTTCTTGTTTCTTGGATGGATTTTCATGTTATGTTCTCATTTCATAAGATATAAATATTCCATGTATCTCATGCATTCTTATCCTAGAAATATATGATCTTTCTTCTAGTATTGAAATCTTAGGATCAAATCTCATTGGAAGAGATCTCAGTACGTTTTGAGAAATCATAGATTCATAAACTTCTTCTCCTAATCCTTTAATTTCATTCATTGTTTCATCAAATTGCAAAAAGTAAGTTGCAATGTCTTCATCTTCCTTCATTCTCAACTTTTTAAATTGACCTGTGTAAGCTTCAATTTTTGCTTCCTTAAATTTGGCATCTCCTTCATAAGCATTATGAAGTTTGTCCTAAATATACTTTGGAGAATCACAATGCATAACCTTGACATATACCAAATCAACCAGACAATTCATGATAAAAAATTTATCCCTCGAATTTTTTTGACTGAGTTTCTTTCCATCATTATCTATTGGGGGAGTGGAAGGCTCTTTGTATTCATCTACTACTGATTTCCAATCATCAAGTACACTTGCTTCTACATATCTTTTCATCATTCTTCTCTAGAATGCATAATTATGTCCACCAAACTGTAGTATTTCATTCTTATACATATTGGTGTTCTGCATGATCTAACTTCCAATGGCTAAACTATTTCCTGAAGGAACCTGCTTTGATACCAATTTTTGGAATACTAAGAGGTGGGGGGGTGAATCAATATGAGCACTTTATACCAATTTTAACCACAATATATTAACTTTCTCGATAGTTTATCATCAATGTATCATCAATATGTCACGAGCATATAAACATAAGCAACATAACATCAAGTACACAATACACCAGAATTTATGTCAAAACCCAAATGGGAGAAAACCACAAAATACTTTTTTATATATCAGAGAATACATTCATTAGAAGCACCAAATTACCAATTCTCCGACACCAACTAGAAGGAGGCTCCAACACCCTATTTACAGGGTCCAACCTGAAGGAAGCTATTACTCCTTGAATTCTCCGGCTCCAACCAAAAGGAGGCTACAACACCTTGATTCTCAAAATCCAACCTAAAGGAAGCTCCAACTCCCTGAGTTCTTGATGTAGACCCTAACCCACTCCTGAGGTCCGTGCGACCTCCTAGTCTAGGATCGTTCAAATTTGGGTCCTCAATTAGCTCTTGGGCTCCCGTTGAGCCCTAAAAACCAACTTCACAAGTCCTTAATTTATTCTTGGGAACAGGTCCATACACATATGAGCCCCTCAGGCACTTTCTCTAAGTCCCTTTACCCTTAAAGACCAAGTTCGGGCCCTACCCCCTTTTGTTTCGGCCAAAACCTCATATGACGATGCGATGTAACTAGGCACTAACCAAAGGGATTTTCAACACCATTCCACTCCTATTCCTCCGAACACGCAAACCTTTGAACAAAGGGAAGGGATCGACGGTCCCCGATGAATGCTGAGATCTATGGCTGACAGACGTTTCGGGCCTTCGTACTTTGGGGGAATTAATCGCTCCAACATACAACTATCCTATATGATGGATTGACAGACTATCCGGAGGCACGCATATCCAATGGTCAACAACCCTCAAAACACCAATGGTCGATATCTTCTTCGGGACTCCAACCTTCAGGAGTTCTCCCTGCTCCAATAATCCAAACCTGGGAAGTGCCAAACGTCAATTTGGAATATCAGACGGTTGTCTTCATGTCACAAATCAATGGTTCAAACTTACTCCATGATCCCAGACTTCATAACCTTCCACTTCTCAAAATCCCAAATATTTCGGAGTGCGAAGTCTCTGGACTCCGAGATCTCCAAACAAGTGTCCTCAACAATGGACGACCCTGATCCACTCTGGGATTCAGGACTTTGGGAGTTTCTACCTCGCCACCTCTCACAACCTATGAACACCGAACTAGAGGAGGTAATATCTAACTTCCAAGACTAAATCCACCCTTTAGGATTTCTTGACACACAACAAATTATACCTCGATTCCTCCCTAGTTCTTTGTCTCCAGACTCCTCGATCTGGAAGCACCTGTCCCCCGTATATAGATGGCTAGGATTAGCTCCACGCTTCAGGACTACAGGTATCTTGTGAGATTTTTAAATAATGTCATTGTTCCTTTGAAGCGTTGGACCTCTGGATCGCAAGATCCACTGCCACGCATCCACTGAAATCGGGAGACTTGTCTCCTCTGTGCCTAAATACAAAAAACCTATGAACTCACAAATTTCAAAGGACATTGAGGGTTAAAACCCATGCTACGCACTTGGATCCGACGATGGTTGTAGTTCGCGCCAAAAACTAACAGATGAGATCTTTTCTCCTCTTGTGTGCTCCTCCTTCTATTTGGACTTTGTTCCAATGGTCCTGATCTACTCTCCATGATGGATCAACGATTGTTGTAGCTCCTTCTCCTTGGATTCGCTTCCCTTAACTTCAAAGAAGGAAATTTTCAATTTATCAAAGGACTGACCTTTGATTCTTATCCTGTAGGGTTGTCTACTTGGCCTCTGCCTGTGCTCTCAGAAAATGTCGCTCTTCCTGAGCTTTCTTCAACACTTTGGTGAAGTGTGAGCACACACTTTTGCTTTTCCTGCAGTCTGAATATAAGTTTTTCTCATGCGCACTTTCTGCTCTTCCTCTTGATCTCACAAACACTTTTAGAGTGTTCCTTCATCACTCTCCTTGTTGCCTTCGCTCTTCATTTTGAGCTTTAAATTATGAAATATTTTTCCTTGGGCGCACTTCTTTCACTTTCCTTCTTAATTTTGACTAACACTTAACAAAGTGTTGTCTTTGTGCACTCCTTGCACTTTGTGCTTCTAAAAGACTCAGAACTAAATCTTTTTCCCGAAATATTTTTGTGCACTCCTGGCGCTCACTCAATGCACTCCTTGCAGAGCCTTCTCCTCAGAGTATTCAATAATTCTAGCATGTATTCCTTGGACAACTTTCCCTTTTGATATTTAATCATGTTCTGGTGTGCCCACCTGGCACGCTATTCTATGAACTCAAAACAACGTTCAAGTGCACTCCTTGCATTAGCTTCACATAGTATTTCAATTACTCTGGTGTGCACTCCTTGCACAATCCTAAGAGCCCATAACACTTAGAAAACTTAACAGATAGGGAAATTTATCTAATTCCTACAAAGGGAATAAAACAGGAACTAACAACATTCATGGAATACATCAGTAAAAAAATAAAGCATTCAAATACATTCATAAAACAGATAAAACATACACACAAAACCTCATATGGAGGAAAAACTGCTTTTATATTAATATTTGATTGTTAATTACATTGTTTACAAGGTTGGACTACAACTGAGTCTGAACTCTTCTCCTCTCCTATCTTGAGCTATATGAACAACTTTCTCTTCCACTCCCTAATGAATTTTGATACAAGGAAATTTTTACAAAAGAGGGCATTCTCGAGCCTTCCCTCCAACTACCTACTCTCATTAAATTACATTCAATTATATTTAAGAAACATCTAGCCTGAATCAAACCTAGATATACCTAATTGTTAGTCATTAAAGGAGACTCTACCTATTACAATAACTCTTCCTATACAAATACAATGGCTTAGGTTTCCTTGAGCCTTACAAACTTAAATTACATTAAAATTTAAATTTAAGCTCAAAATTTGAAAGGACCGGAACTTCCTTCTTTGGGATCCGCTCCCTCCAAGTGTGCGGATGCATTTTTCATTCACACATTGTATGAGGTGGAGTAATTCTCCTGCATCATACTCCCAGGCTGGAAAAAATCATGAGATCCTGCACATGGTTGCCCTGGTATTGCTGTTGAGATCCTCTTGGGTCCCAAACTTGAATTTGGAGCTTTCCATCTGCTTCTCTTCTATGTTGTTGTTGTTTCTCTTATTGTGATGTTGAAGGATCTTCTCTGATCAACGTCTTAATCATGTTGTTGGTTGTCTCCTACATTTATTTCAACATCAACCTTCTTATATTTTCAATCTCCTCATCCATCTGGTCCACTAGCTGGCTCTTCTCTTGCATCCTTCTTTATCACTGCATCTCCTTGTCATACTTTTCAATGGGTAGATATTACAAATATCCCATGCAATTTTCATCTCCTGTGGCATTGGTTTCTCACTCCACTGCAGGTTCAAATGTTGTAGCCATATTACTGAGTTGTTTCTCAGCTATCTCCTCTAACACTTTAGCCTCTGCCAATTCCTTTGTCTCTTCTTGTGATGGTACAAGTCCAGCTTCATCCAACTGCTCCTCAGGCTAGAATTCCTCCTCATTTTGGATTAATGTATACTTTTGGAGGTCTTCCTCTGTTAATGTATGGAATAAACAATCCTTGAGTATATTCAAATCCTTTTCCCATGGAGTGAGAATGTTATATGAATTCTCCTCTTCTTATTTAATCACTTGCATAGATTTTAATGTTTGCTCTTTATCCTCCATGACAATCTTTGTTGGTTATCTTCCTTCTTATACACTTTCAACACATGCATTGGCCTTGACTTGGATTCTTGGAAGGAATATGTTGATTCCTCCAATGATCAGAATGAACCTATGATCATCCTTTGTCAACTTTCCTTGCTGATCCAAAATCACTTCTGAGTTTCCGAGACATTCAAACAGTCTCATCTTCATTTTTGTCAGCAATCCTCGCTGATCTGAACCATCAACTGAGTCCACAAGACTTTTTGACAGTCTCACCTCATTCTCCTTTCCCTCTTGGAAACCTGAGGTTTCATTCCTGCCCTCCTGGCCATGGGTAATTTTAGGGGTTAAATTTCGCTCAGGGGAAAAATTAAAGGGGTTCCAAATTTTTATTGGTTGATATTTTTATATTGGAGTGGTTTTTTTAAACTTTTATTTTTCATCCCTAATTTATTAAAAAAAAGAATAGTATAGAGGGTTAGCCCAGGTTTTTATGAGGGAGAGAAGAAAAAAAATGTATTTCTCTCCTGCATTTTGGAGCTCCAAGCTTCCATTCACCCCATTTCCAGAAATACATAAATTTCTGGTAGTGAATTCGCCCTCACATTGGGTATAAATCATGGTTTATGGATTAATCTGATCCAGTTTTGTGGTATGGGCAGCTGCACTTTTCTATTCTCCCGATTTCCATAGAATAAGGGGATTTCTGTTAGTGATTTCACCCTCCCATTTGCTATAAATCACGTACTATTTCTTTGTCAACAAGCACAACATTTCGAGGGTATTCAGATGAGGTCCGAGGGTATTGGAAAGACAAAGAAATAATCAATTATCAATAGCACAATTTTTTAATATTTGGTACAATGTTTGGATATCCAAACTCTAGAGGAAAGCACGATACAGTATTTCGACGAAATTGTAACTTCATATTTCTTTGATAAATTGTTTATTTTGGCTGTAAGTAATGTAAAATACTTCATGGGTTCATTTTTTTCAAGGCCTAATTTCATTTACCTAAAAAAATAGTAGAAGAGCATAATTAAATTCAAATACCCACAAGAAAATTGAATTTTTCTTTTTAATTCCAACATAAACCCGAGTATTTGAATTGTAAGGACATATAGTGGAAATATGTGTACTTTTGTTGTCTTCATGTGTAATATTCATGCGGGTTCTCAGAGTCAGGGCATGGGTGATTAATGATCACATCATGGAGAAAAGATAATTGCATCAGACAAATAACATGGTTATTGGGAAAATCCTGCCCTTAAAAAGCCAGAAAGAGAAACATATGAGCCTGCACACCAAGATGAAGCGACTGAACATATCGATGGAAAACAATAAATTTTATTCTCACAACCAAGGCCAACTTATTCTTAAAGCTCCTTAAATATCCTAGGCCAAAATGGGAGGGGTCTTGCTGAAAAGTTAATTTACACAAACTGTTCCACAAAAAATCAATTGCAATCAGTGGGATTGTCTTCCATAAGGAATTACAATTATTCCTAATCATGCAAATGTCTCCCATAAGAGGACATTTCCACAAAATCATGGTAGTGAAAAGGAAGTGAAATTTATCTTGGAACCATGTCTAAAACATTTTGGCAGACTGACATATCCAAAATGCATGTTCAATCATTTCATACTTGCCACATAGAACACAAGCAACATATGTCACATCGAGTTTATGAAGCCTACTGCATTTTCATAACAGGTGGCGTGAGATAAAGGAGCATGATTCAAGCATCCCATATTTTGTTCCTTACTTCCCATCTATCAATCATTTGGATATTATCTACCTTTGGCAACAATTGGGGGAGAAGATGGCTACCCTACAGGCTAAGATGGACACTGAGAAGTCACATGATAATTAAAAAATGTGAGATCTTATAGAGAAGGTCAATCTTTTACTCAAAGAAGCAAAAGATATACAATGGGCATTTCTAAGGATACTAGAAAGAGTTATCTCATTTATCCTACAATATAGGATTGGATGGGATTGTTTCAGCACTAGGAAAAACCCATTGAGGAGTTAAGAGAGAGATTAAATAACTGAACAATGAGGCTCGAGCACTCAATAATCCTTTGGAGAAGAGAGATAAGTTTTAGGAGATTTAGGTTGTGGATGATAAAATTACTGAGCTACATGATGCAACCTTAGTAGATAGAAATTATCTCTAAGAGTTTAGACCAGGCTACCCAAGACACTTAGATTTGTAGTAGTTGGAAGCATTTGTAGATACAAAATGG
>ML779943.1:556327-568243 GCA_009831015.1 Picea engelmannii
GAATTGACTCAAGGGTGATTCAATGGGTGTGGTAGAGGCTTGTTGGCCTTCACTTGCTTTGGGATTTTTGTGCAAGAAATAAGAATGATGGGAATTGTAATATTTGGATAGATTTGACCATTTCAAATGGACCCTCAAATTTAGCTAAAGAACAAGTGGGAAAAAAAGTTTTTGTAGGTTAAGTTGGGTAGTATTTATTATGTAAGTATAGTGTTGTGAAAGGAAGCCATTGTTAGTTAAAACCAAAATTGGCATGTTAGGGATGCCCTGAAACTCCTTGTCAAATGCAAAGAAAAGGGATGGATCCTAGTTTGGTCACTGTTATAGTCAAACTTATACAACATTTAAACATAATTCCCCACAAAAATTCAACGAGTTTCTTAAATAGCCCTCTTCATTGCATCTTGCTTCAAAATAAAAGTATCATTCCACAATGTTTACTAATGCATGCTCAACATCTATTGAAGCTTAATCTACCTGCATCAACTGAGGGGCATTTTTTCCTATACCTCGCTTATAGTTCAAATCATTGTCGTTGTTTCCATTACATAGTAATTTTCATTTAAATCAGATGGAAACTCATTACAGAGACATTTCTGCAAGATTGACAACATTTTCTAGTGTCTCTGGGTCTTATAGGACTTCCTCATCTTTCTTTTGAAAACCACATACAATCTTCACAGTCCTTCAAAGTGAAGTGTGACATAGTTTCCTAAAGATTCAGACATATTCTCAGCACCAACTGTTACAAAGCCATTATGAATCCAGTAGGGCACGATGTTGTCATTACAAGTAGTAGATCTTTGAGCTATCTCATTTTCATGATGGAAAATATAAGATCCACCCTTCCAACATGAACATCACAAACAATAACCCAAATGTGCAACACTCATTGTATTGTAGTCAATATTCCATCCTGGCTCATCAACTACTATTATTTTCCTTTTTGAATCTTCCTGGCGAATTTTAGACTTCCCTAAAATGTTACCTTCTATCATCTCCATTTTCTCAGGCTTCAATCCACTAGTTTCCAAGTGATCACGGAAAAGGCGATCATCTGTAGAAAAACCCATACTTGATGGTAAACAATTGATTATAGATTCACTTCTTAGCTTGTTTGATGCAAAATTTGACTCTGCAACAACTTGAATCTTGGCCTTTTCTTAAACATAAAAAGGACTTGCTTGCAGTGGAGAGATATTTACTGTACATAGAAGTGTGATACGTGTATTTGTATCCAATGTCCAACCATCAGGAAACACATCCTTCTCTTTGTTATTTTTACCTTTCAGAGTGGAGCTTTCAACTACATAATTTTGATGAGAAGGTATTTGAGACCTTTCGCATGAACAATTAACATAAGAAGAAACACATTTATTACATCCATCCCCACAGTCTAAATATTCCACACTAGTGTAGTTGTCCCTGGAAAATGTCACTAACATGGTCACTTCTATCAATTTGGCCACAAAATCATGCATCCTTTTGCATAAAGATTGTAACATTACATCCAAACAATTAGTACAACTGGAGATGTTTAAATCAAGTCCATTATTTCTTTCACAATCCCTTGTTGGAACTTCTAAGATGTTTTCTTTCTGATAAGTGGAAAGAATACCAGTTTTTTTGTCTCTCTCATAATATTTTTCTATAATTTTCATGATACCATTGGTTTTATTTGAAAAAAAACCTTCACTGATCCACTTCTATGAGGTAGAACCAATTTCATGTTCTTTAGCACTCTGATCCCAAAAAAGAGAGCTACATAGATGTTTTTCTTCCACCTTTGATGAATGTAAATCAAACGACTCCTCCAACAAGCCTTTGTCATCTTCTTTGATATGAGCCAATCCATCATAAATAAATATCTCTTGTCTCTCATTAACGATAGCTTCAGTAAGTGATTTTGTTCCAATGTTAAGCTCATCATCATTATCTATTTTTTCATCAACAACAAATTTTCTGGATAAAGAAATATACATGTCAATAATTCAGATTCATAAGGGATGATATGTTATTACCTGTGACAAGGATCTCATGACTTAAAGGAGATAATATCGTTTCTCTGATATTAAAGAGATGTTTCCTATGTCATATTTATTATGGTTTATTCTTGTTATCTATCAATATCTTAGTAATGTATTTATTTTTAGTTTGATAGAATTATATCTACTATGATGCCAAATTTGATAACATGGGTTGATAGATTATACTACCATTTTGAATATTAATGCAGTAATAGAAATGAAGGAAATTGAAATTTTATTTATACTTTTAAATGAGGCATGTTACAACTAGACTGTTAGTTTCATTGGTAGCTATGGTTGCAATATCACTTTCTATAAGACTGAAATCATTCAAGGTAGTTTTATTTTTCTGAGTATCTTCCATTTCAACCATTCACACATCATATTTATTAGCATTGTCCAGTCAAATTCCTTTTCGGCACACTACTTTTTAATTCTTCAGATTTCTTTAATTTGGGTCGAGGGAATAATCTAGCCCAAGTGTTGTCATGATTCGAGGTATTCCTGATTGAAAATTGCTTTGTTTGTTGCAAGGTAGATCTTCCATCACAGGAAATTAGGTAGAGCTACCCATGTTTTTCTGAGTAGTGGTTGATTGATAAAGGTGGTAGGGTATTTCTTATGCCAAATTAGGTGAATATCCCTCCAATCCTTCAACATTTATATGGAATTATGCTATCTCTACAAATGTTATCTTCCAAATTCGAGAAGTACAATCTATATGCAAGAGTGTACAATGAGAACCTAATTTAAAAGAGTATTATAGTTTCAAATTGTGAAGAGACAATGTAATCAAGACAATCCATAAAGTGATAAAAAAAGTTGCATGTGTTGTTCACATCATACTCAACACGATTGGGTTTTTTCAGTTAAGCATAACCAAAAGGGACAAAGGATATATGTTGTTGTGTAGAAAACATGCAAGGGTGGATCTCGATTGAATGTTTTCATTGACTTATTCAGGCGACATCAACTCATCTATCCCATCAGCCCAAAAGGATTTTTCATAGATCCATGCATTGCAAGAGATTACACCGTCAGTCTAAACAAATTGTCGCCGATTCATATTGTGTTTGTGAATGGAATTTATAAGAAATATTCTACAACAGTTTTAGCTGGATACTTTGCAAAATGTAGAAATGATACCTCAACATTACTTTAGAAAGATTGTGATATGGTAGCAGAGGAAAACATGAATAAACATAATATTAACCTTGTAATAGATCCTTCAAAAGTAATTGCAAAGAAGATAATGATTATCTACAAAAGGATAGATATGGGAGATCTAGATAAGGAATTGGTATTGTCTCTGGAATATGGTGTCAATGTTATTTCCTTTTGTGAAATACATTGTGATATTAGCATAAAATGTGCTTCACTAGAGATTGCTATCAACGGGTTTAAGTGATGATCCTGTAGATATTCCAATCGATATCCTTGTTGATATTCAGTGAAAAATCATGAACATCCTCAATGTTGACCTTACCCTTGTCACTAAATTAGACTTGAACAACGAGTAAAAGCATGTAGCCTATGAGGAGTTTATTAGTAGCAAGGTTTCAGAAGCATGCCAACAGTAGGGTGATTTATTATGAGATTATTGCAAGGGTTTTTGTGATGAAATAATCATTGCTTGACGCGCATTCCCAGTGGCAGCAATGCACACTCCTTGAGTTATTACTTCACATTTGACTCATGGTAGGGTGAAACCTCCACGGAGAGGCCAATTTTTTTTATCACACACACACAAGGGTGTTGCGTGGAAATAATTAAACAATAGAGAGGGCCAAATATTCAGGCTTGTTTTATGCTGTAATGGGAAGTAGAAGGGGTACCACCCTTTAGGTTATTTTTGGATAGGATTTATATAATAGAAAGGGCCCATTGAAGGGGATATGATAATTGTTATCTAACACAAATCACTGATGGTTAGTGGTGCACCTTGCAGGGAACCACATTGTTTATTTTTGGTAGCTTATGAGGGTGCATTGATTTGGCATCTACTATCTTATTTTGAGGCTCATTTCACATTAAAACATTCAACAATCATAAATGTCAACATTAAAGGGACTATGTCCTATTCCAGGGAAGCATGAGAGTCTACTCCCTTATTTCTATGTTAAGACCGATCCATGCATACAATAAGGGTGTTTTTGTGAAGAATAACACTTGGACATTGACAGTCACATAATTCCAATTTTGGATCATTTAGGACAATGCATAGAGGAGTTACATGTTCCATCCTTGAGGATTTAGTGTCATCCATTCCAGGAACACATGAGGGGTTTTATTCAATAGTTACCAACAACAAAAGAGTGTTTTCCTTCATTGTACTTCTCAAGTTTAAGTGCAATAATTCTTGTTAGTGTCAGTCAAATTTTTCCTGTCACCAATGATCAAATATATATGCTCTTCCTAGGTTTGTTAGGGTCTTTTTAAATTTTTTATCGTTTCATTGAGTCTTCAAAATAAAAAATTGATCGTTGGTTAGTTGCTCTAGGTTTGTTACTACTCGCAAAATTTCATGTCCCAGTCATCATCATCATTTAATTTTGTTGTGTTATCACTCAAAAGAGTCATCATAATCATTTCAGTCCCATCATCATGATTCTCATTCATCTTAGTGTCACCATTAGGTCACTAGGGTCATGGTCATCATATTGTGTCATTTCACTCATAAAACTACTAAAGGAAGGAGTTGTAAAAGGAAATATCTCTCAAGTTTGGTTTTAAGTCATAAAGTGTTTCAATATTGATGTAATTGGTTCTAAAAAGTTTCAAATTTGTTTCAAATGTTCCTAAGATACTCAAGTTCAAAATAAATGGTGAAATTGGTCGGCCACCCCACCATTTTGAAAAAGTGACATTTAAAAGTTACAAAGACCATTTCAAGAGCATTCCCTCACTCATTTGTCTCAAATAATATCTCCCACATCTTCATCAATCATCTCTCCTCATTTTCAGATAAAATTGCCTTGAAAAAGAGCAAACCCTAGCAATTTGTTGTTGATTCCATCATTTTTGCTGCACTTTCAACAAGTTCGTTGTGCTTTGCCCTTTTTCACTCCTTCCCCTCACTAATTTCCTGATATTACACTTTCCCTTACTCCCTAACATTATACCATACTCCCCTAAATTTTCTCAAGAATTTAGGAAACCCCTAACCCATCATTCCACTTCATTTTCCAAAAATCTTTGAAGGCACATTTTCCAGAAATGACCTTTTTAGTCACTTATTTTCAGAGCATATTTTGGTCCATCAGAGATGAATATTGAGAAACGGGAGGAGGGTTTTGTTCATAAGAGGACAAAGTAAAATAACCTATATCACGTTTTACATAGGTGTTACAGAGTGAGAGATACATTCACATCTTCACAACCTATTTTTATGATTGTGCAAAGTCTTGTTTTAGACATCGTTTTTTCAGAGAATATTTTGAACAAATGGGAAAGCATTTTTGAAAATGGGAGGAATTTTGTTTTCACAACATACCAAATAACAAAAACTGCTCTCATTTTTCTAAAATTTGTTATGGTTCAAGAGATACTTTACCATATTTGAGACCAATTTGTGCATAAAACCCAAAATTGTTGGCAATTTCTAAAACTGTCATACAACAAAAAACGTAGCGTGGGGCATGTTATGCTTTTGATGGAGAATTAAAAATGAAAAATGGTTTGTATTTTCAGACTCTACATGACTTGTACATCACTTTTGAATATCCAGAGGCAAATTTTGGTCAACTCTAACATGCATGAAGAGAAAAAAACCACTTGAAAATGACCTTTCTGCCACATTTTGGAGCAGTACGCTACGCTTTCTGAGTACTTTTGGGAGAAGACGAGTTTTAAGGGCCAGATAATGTCAATTTTCAGACTCCATATGACTTCTACATCACTTTTGACTATCCCGAGGCAAATTTTGGTCAACTCTAGCATGCATGAAGAGCAAAAAACCACTTGAAAATGACCTTTCTGCCACTTGAAAATGACCTTTCTGAGTACTTTTTGGAGAAGATGAGTTTGAAGGGCCAGATCATGTCAAATTTTTCTAGGATATGATTTTCTATTGTATCAAGTACCTTTTATTTTCTCTTCAGTACATTAAAGAATTTTTTTCCTATCTATTCAAATCCAATCAGAAATGCAAAACAATACACAAGTCCCCTTTGACATTTTTACCTCATCCCAACGAAACTACAAATGTATCTTTTGATTGTGAAAGAACCCCCAAACCAGATCAAATTGACATTCATAGTCTAACTGAGATAGTTTCCTCACAAAAAAAAATCACGTTTGTTGCTCGATATGCTCCATTAAAATTGTCAGCCCCTTTGCATGAGTTATCAAAAAATTATGCTCAAAAACTGCCCAAAATTGATAGTACAAGTATGATCATAGCCATGTAGCATGTTAGTAGAGTTGTTAATTTTATGGATTTGAAGGAAGTTGATTATGAGGATGTCAAATTGAGGTTGTTTGCTCAAAGCCTCATGGGAAAAGTCAAGACATGGTACAAAGGTTTAGCAGCATGAAGCATCTCCTCTTTACAACAGTTTGAACATATTTTCATTGAGAGATGGAAGGTCAAGGTGAACCCTTTCCAGATCATGGATGAGTACAAGAATCTAAAGAGGCATATTGGTGAGACAGTCTAAGACTTCACAAAGAGGTTTAACAGAGTTTACAATGATATACCTTCAGATATTAAACGTCCCCCAGATTTGGCTATGATTAACTTTTTAGATGGTTTTGAGGCCGAGATTGTTTATCAGCATAGAGAGAGAAACCCCACCACTTTGGAGGCCATGCAAAAAAATGTGGTTGATGTTGAAATGAATATGTCAATAAAAGGTACTAGAACGAATGTTGAAAGGAATGAAGCAATGAAAGAGGACAGTCCCCCATTGTTGGACTGTAAGTTGGACATAATAATTAAAACTATGGAAAGGTTAATGCAGATATTTTCCTTGCAATATGAACCTGTTGTTAGAAGGCAACAAATAAATCCTCCTTTTAAAGAACAATTGGCGAAAGGAGAAGAGGTTTATTATTTGTAAGTTGGACATAATAATTAAAACTATGGAAAGGTTAATGCAGATATTTTCCTTGCAATATGAACCTGTTGTTAGAAGGCAAAAAATAAATCCTTCTTTTAAAGAACAATTGGCAAAAGGAGAAGAGGTTTATTATTTGTCTCATCATGATATGTACATTGATTATTTAATTTTTCATTTGAGGATAGTCTTGAAAAAATCAACATTATGCACTCAGGAAGAGGAGCTTGAACCTGTGGTTTATGACAAAAAGGACAATTTTGATGAAAGTTATGAATTAGGTGAGCATTTATATAGCTTGGACAGTGAACATGAAGAGGGTGATGAAATTGTTGAAGGTAAATCCTTGCCTTTATGTTACGCTTCATTTGAATTGATAAAGAAAAACTATAAACTCACAAAAGTAGAGAAGCATCTTGACACTAGTTTAAAATGGAAGCAACCTCTTATTGTATGTGATATTCCTATTTGTTGTGGTATTAAGGACTCACACAATCTGAAAAAACAGTCATTGATTCAAGATCTTGTAGTTACCTCAGAGTTGCAACAACCTTCTTTGGTTTTAAATGATCCAATATCCGATTATTTGGATGAATTCTGCAGTCCTAGTGGTTCTCCTTTGGCTGTTTGTGAGCCTGAAAATAGGTGTGAGGAAGATTTAGTTCGACAAACATCATTGTTGTTTTGTTCATCAACAGTTTCATTACATTCATCAAAAAGGTCACAGGAAATCTTGCATCCTTATCATGACATTTTTAAGTTGCAGCTTCTAGAAAGCACGGATGTTGGGAAAGTTTTAAAATTAGGATATGAAAATCACCTAGATCAGAGCAGTAATATGTTAGATGGGCTGGAAATCAATATGCATTCTTATGAAGATCCTTTTGCAGCATTCCTGAGGTTAGTTGGTGGGCTCATGATCTGCAATTTCATTAAGATTCAATTTGTTCACATGTTTTTACGAAAGTTTCCTTTCAGTAATTTTCCCTTCTGGCTCATGAGCAAGGACTTGTGGAGAATTCAATTAGCAGAAAAAATTCTTACATGGTTGCATTGGCTATTCCATTTCACTTGATCAGGTGATGTACATATAAATTAGAGTAGGTGTGATGAATAAGATCAATGCTGAGCATTTTTTTCAGTAGTATCTTCTAGTAAAGTTTTCAATTGATAGTGTACAGTTCAATTTTCAGTTTGATTTGATGTTGGTTTGAGGTTTGCAGCTGTTTATGACTCCATGCCCAATAAAGAAGGCATTGGTCTACGAGTTCAGAGATCTGGTGTTCTTGACACCTCCTATGGAGCTATCTTCCCTAGTTGGAGCCAATGTTAGTGTCAGTCAAAGTTTTCTCTGTCACCAATGATCAAATATATATGCTCTTCCTAGGTTTGTTAGGGTCTTTTTCATATTTTTATCGTTTCATTGAGTCTTCAAAATAAAAATTTGATCATTGGTTAGTTGGTCTAGGTTTGTTACTACTCCTTGCAAAATTTCATGTCCTAGTCATCATCATCATTTAAATTTGTTGTTTCATCACTCAAAAGTGTCATCGTCATCATTTCAGTCCCATCATCATGATTCTCATTCATCTCAGTGTCACCATTAGGTCACTAGGGTCATGGTCATCATATTGTGTCATTTCACTCATTAAACTACTAAAGGCAGGAGTAGTAAAAGGAAATCTCTCTCAAGTTTGGTTTTAATTCAGAAAGTGCTTCAATATTGATGCAATTGGTTCTAAAAAGTTTCAAAGTTGTTTCAAATGTTCCTAAGCTACTCAAGTTCAAAAGCAATGGTGAAATTGGTGGGCCACCCCACCATTTTGAAAAAGTGACATTTAAAAGATACAAAGACCATTTCAAGAGAATTATCTCACTCACTTATCACAAATAATATATCCCACATCTTCAACAATCATCTCTCCTCATTTTCAGAGCAAATTGCCTTGAAAAATAGAAAACTCTAGCAATTCGTTGCTCATTCCAACATTTTCATTGCGCTTTCAAAAAGTTCGTTGTGTTTTTCCCTTTTGAACTCCTTCCCCTCACTCATTTCCTGATATTACACTTTCCCTTACTCCCTAACATTACCCCCCACCCCCATAAATTTTCTCAAGAATTTAGGAAACCCCTAACCCATCATTCCACCTCATTTTCCAAAAATCTTTGAAGGCACAGTTTCTAGAAATGACCTTTTTAGTCACCTGTTTTCAGAGCATATTGTGGACCATAAGAGATGAATATTGAGAAAATGGAGGATTTTTTTGTTAATAAGAGGAAAAAGTACAATAACCTATCTCATGTTTTACACAGGTGTTACAGGTTAAGCGATACATTCACATCTTCGCAGCCTAGTTTTATGATTGTGCAAAGTCCTATTTTAGACATATTTTTGTAGAGAATATTGTGAAAAAATGGGAAATTAGTTTTTAAACATGGAGGAGGTTGTTGTTCACAACATACCAAAGAAACAAAACCTCTCCCAATTTTGTAAAATGTATTATTGTTGGAGAGATATTGTTCCATAGTTGAGACAAAGTTATGCAGAAAACCCAGAATTTTTGGCAATTTCTAAAACTGTCATACAACAAAAAATGTAGCGTGGGGCATGCTACACTTTTGATGGAGGATTCCAAATGAAAAATGGTTTGTATTTTCAGACTTTTCATGACTTGGATATCACTTTGGACTATCCAGAGGATAATTTTGGTCAACTCTAGCATGCGTGAAGAGCAAAAAACCACTTGAAAATGACCTTTCTGCCACATTTTGGAGCAGCACGCTACGCTTTCTGAGTACTTTTGGGAGAAGACGAGTTTGAAGGGAAAGATCATGTAACTTTTGCTTCTTAAGAATTTAATCAGTTAGTAGACATCCCATATTTCTAGAAAACTTTATATATCTGTACTTGGACCTAAGGAAGGCCTCCAAAACTCCATTTTTCCTATCATGCTACGCTTTTTATCAGTTTTGCTATGTTTTGTCCTGGAAGTGGTTTTTTCAGCAATTTTTTCCAGATTCGAGTTCTATGATGTAAAATGTTAATTTTTTATGAGGTAATGATGTAATAGGGTGTAAATGAGTCAATTATAGTGATTTTGAGGTAGATTCATGCTTGGACATCAATTTTTGGTCAAATGTATTGGTTGAAGAAAAATGGGGATTGGTTGTAACCTTCCTAGATTCTTGTTTTTGTTGGAGAGAATCATGTTTTCAACTCCACTAGTCATGGATCCGACCCCTAAGAGAGGGGAGAGTTGTTTTGTTCTATATGTATCATGTATTTTGTTATTTTGAGGGTTGGACTTTGGAGACAGATCACTTGTAGCTAGTATTTCACCATTTTTAATCAAAGGAGCAGTTGAAGCTATTATCTAGGAATTCATGTGCAATGAGTTTTTTATGATGTATTTTCTCTCTTATAGTTTTATATGAATGATATACATGTCTCCTTACAATATCTTATTTCTTCAGTGATTTTTCTTAAAGGTTATATGCATAATTTTTTCCATGAAAGCTTTGTTTTGTTGGGAATGTCATTTTTTTCCTATTATTATATATGGTTTTATAATTTATCAAAAAATTCAAAAAGACTTTACAAGGTTTTATAATTAAGTGAAATATTCACCAAGATTTTAGAAGATTTTATAATTCATTGAAACAATCGCCAAGATTTTACAAGATTATATATGATCAGGGGATCAAATTTTGCTCAAAAATTCAAAGTGCTCGGAATCGCTTCAAACTGGACGAGAGCGCAGGCCTCATCGTTGCGAACCCAACGCAATTCATTTCATCTCAAACGGACGTCAGGAGCGAGAGATATTGAAATCTATTCGTCAAGTCAAACATGTAAAAAAAAAATTTGGTGTTGACTGTACAGTCCGTACAGGATGACGTGGTAGGCCATACGACCGTACAGAAGTGATGTGGCAAGCATTTGTTGGTTGACAGTTGTCGAATCAGATGGTGACACGTGGCTCTATTTTTGCAAGTGATTGGGTGCCATGTGGCCCAATCATGGGCTGCCACGTGACACCCCGGTATTGGTCGATTATTGTATGTAAAATTATTTGGAGTCTGCGGGGTTCGACCCCCGGACCTCCCCACTGCCTAAGCCTTCACAGCCTCCGTCCGGCCATTGCACCGCCATATGTTTCTTATTAAGTATGTATTTTGTATTTTATTTAAATTAACATAGCATTGTATACGGCGGAAGGTCGGGCCGAGGCTTAGCCCCGACCCGTGGTTTTGTTCCACAAACATATGACCGGTGGTATTATTGTGCGTGGGGGTTACGACGGATGGAGCCCCTGGTCGCGGGGGTTTATATATATGTTGCCATGTGACCCTTGGCTATACGGAAAGGAGTGCGGGGGGAATTTTAAACCCGTTGTAACCGTTAACCACTTTTTGCCAATGCGCGCGGTCACATGACCCATACGCCCAGGTGCTAGGCAGTTAGGGACTGGCATGCCCTTAACCATCCTACGGTTTGCACCATTGGCGCAGTTGCGCCCGGTGCTAGGTTTTCACGCTACTTATTGCATGTGAGCCAGGTTCAATGAAGAAGGGTGCGTTTTGTAGATGCAGAGACAACAAGCTTGAAGGGGAGACTTCCAGGAGGCTTAACTTCTTCATTTTTCGACCGATTGAGGTGTCGAAAGAGCCCAAACAGGGGTTTTTGGACGCTCTAAATCCATTGGAGCAGTCGTTTTGTTAGTTTGAGCATTGTAAGACATGTTTTTTAGCACTTTTGAGCAATTAATAATAATGATCCATTGGAAGCTGGACCAGGAGATGTAGCCCAAGAGAGGGGTGAACTCCTTTAT
>ML779943.1:572546-584099 GCA_009831015.1 Picea engelmannii
TTCGTTTAGATTTGCCTCCTTATATGCAGATGTATGCAGTTGTTAATGTTGAGAATTTGAAGTTGTATGAGCCTCCATTGATTTATGATCAAGGAGAGAATGTTCAGATTCTTTCCATAGATGATTTTTCTCCAGAGTATCTAACAGAACTGCAGGAAGACACCATCCTTGACAGGAGAATGCGAAATTCGAAACGAGGAAATGTAGAGTATCTGCGAGTTGGTCTTAAAGGGACGAATCCAAGCAAAGCCAAGTGGATTGAGGTTGGAAGGGTGAGGGAAATTTACCCTCATCTTCACATAGACTGAAATAGTCTTTTGGAGGTCCAAAAGCTTCCCAATAGGGAGGTGTGATTAGGGGATCAAATTTTTCTCAAAAATTCAAAGTGCTCGGAATCACTTCAAACTGGACCAGAGCGTAGGCCTCATCGTTGTGAACCCAATGCAATTCGTTTCGTCTCAAACAGACGTCTGGAGCGAGAAATATTGCAATCTGTTCGTCAAGTCAAACAGGTAAAAAAAAAATTTGGTGCTGACTGTACAATCCGTACAGGATGACGTGGTAGGCCGTACGACCGTACATCAGTGACGAGGCAAGCATTTGTTGGTTGAAAGTTGTCAAATCATATGGTGACATGTGGCTCTATTTTGGGAAGTGATTGGGTGCCACGTGGCCCAATCATGGGCTGCCACGTGGCACCCCGGTATTGGTCGATTATTGTATGTAAAATTATTTGGAGTCTGCGGGGTTCGACCCCCGGACCTCCCCACCGCCTAAGCCTTCACAGCCTCCGTACGTTTGTTTCACTGCCATATGTTTCATATTAAGTATGTATGTTGTATTTTATTTAAATTAACATAGCATTGTATATGGCGGAAGGTCAAGCCGGGGCTTAGCCCCGGCCCGTGGTTTTGTTCCACAAACATATGACCGGTGGTATTATTGTGCGCGGGGGTTACGACGGATGGAGCCCCTGGTTGCGGGGGTTTATATATATGTTTCCATGTGACCCTTGGCTATACGGAAAGGAGCGTGGGGGGAAGTTTAAACCCGTTGTAACCGTTAACCACTTTTTGCCAATCCGCGCGGTCACATGACCCATACGCCCAGGTGCTAGGCGGTCAGGGGCTGGCGTGCCCTTAACCATCCTATAGTTTGCACCATTGGCGCAGTTGCGCCCGGTGCTAGGTTTTCATGCTACTTATTGCATGTGAGCCAGGTTCAATGAAGAAGGGTGCGTTTTGTAGATGCAGAGACAACAAGCTTGAAGGGGAGACTTCCAGGAGGCCTAACTTCTTCGTTTTTCGACCGATTGAGGTGCCGAAAGAGCCTAGACAGGGGTTTTTGGACGCTCTGAAGCCATTGGAGCAGTCGGTTTGTCAGTTTGAGCATTGTAAGACATGTTTTTGAGAACTTTTGAGAAATTAATAATAATGATCCATTGGAAGCTGGACTAGGAGATGTAGCCCAAGAGAGGGGTGAACTCCTTTATCAATTGCTGTGTTTATGTGTTTATGTTCATTGATTATGCTACTGTCTATGTGTATTTTTCATAAGTAATCCCTTAATCTATGTGTTGCAAACTGATCCATTTTCTTTAAACACATAACATTTACAATTGCAAATAATTTCAAGTATTTCAAGTCTTCTTCATTTTTAGATCAATATAATTGACTAAAAGATTCGCCAAAAAATTATATATACATATTATATTATTGATAAAATAGCCTTCAATATTTCCTATGTATCATAGGGATTCGCCCGATTATAATACATATACATTTAGGGGGCTTCTTAAAATCACCATTGCTCCTAGTAGTCTATGAGATATTCCACCGATCTCTTCTCATTGCCCACCTGAAAATTTGAACTTTCACTTCTTCCCTCCTAGCAATCTACGATATCCTCAACTGATCTCTCTTCCTCCTCATTGAGGGTTTCTCTAGTCTGCGGTTCACATATGAAAACCACTTCCTCCTCTGTGGCACTAAGGTTTTCAACATGCCTCAACCACCTCCTCAACATCTTCTTTTGCCTCCTGGCAATTAACTGCTAGACATGCCACTTCGCCTTCTCCTTCATGGGCCATTCGTAATTCCATATTCCCTGTTGCATCTCTTAACGCTACAACATTAACCGGTTGATATCCTCTCGGATCTCCTCGATCTCTTTGTCCATTTCCTCTTGGCTCATCTTTTTCTGGTCTCCTTTCAGACCTTTCTTATGGCATTCATTAGCCATCTGATTTTTCTTACAGATATTATTTCCTGCTCTGACACCAATTGATGGTATTAGACTAAACATTTCTACGCTCGAATACCACTTGATGCAGACCCTGTCCCACTCCTGGGGTCCGCGCGACCTCCCAGTCTAGGATCGTTCAAATTTGGGAGATGGATTAGATCTCAGTCTCCTTCTAAGCCCCCAAAACCAACTTCACAGGTCCTTAATTTATTCTTGGGAACAGGTTTGTACACTTCCAAACCCCTCAGGTGTTTTCTCTAATCCCCTTTACCCTTAAAGACCAAGTTCGGGCCTTAGCCCCTTTTGTTTCGGCCAACACTTCATATGACAGTGGGTTGCAACCAGTCGCTAACCAAAGGGCACTAATTCAAGACTCTGGAGCTTCGGTCTCTGGTTTTTTCAACACCAGTCCACTCTTATTCCTTTGAACACACAAATATTCGAACAAAGGGAAGGGATCGACGGTCCTCGATGAATTCCAAGATCTATGGCTCACAGATGTTTTAGGCGTCCACGCTTCGAGATAATTACCCTCTCCAACATACAACTACCCCGAATGAAGGATTGAAGAACTATCTGGAGGTGAACATATCCAATGGACCACAACCCTCAACAAACCAATGACCAAGATCTTCTTCGAGACTCTATCCTTCGGGAGTTCTCCTTATTCCAATACTCCAAACCCGTGAAGTGTCGAATGACGAATTAGAAAATTGGACGGATGTCATCATGTCACAAATAAATGATTCACACTTACTCTGGGCTCCAATACTTTGAATACTTCTACTGCACAACACCGCAGATATTCTGGAGTTCCAAGTCTCCAAACTCTGATATCTCCTGACAGGTGTTCTCAAGAATGGACAACCCAGATCCACTCTGGGCTTCGAGACTTCAGGAATTTATTCCTTGCCACCACTCACAACCTCCGAACATTGAACTGGAAGAGGTAACATGTACCCTCCAAGTGTCCTTTGATGATCAATGTCCAAGACTAACTCCGCCCTTCGAGAGTTCTTGACACACAACAAGTTATACCCTGATTCCTCAGGAGTGATTTTTCATCGGACTTCACAATCTGGCACCATGTGTCCCCGGCATATGGACGGCTAGGATTACCTCCACGCTTCAGGACTCCGTGTATCTTGTGATATTTTTCAACAATGTCGTTGTTCCTCCAGAGTGTTGGACCTCCGGATCGCAAGATCTACTACCACACGTCCACCAAAATCGACGGTGGATATCTACTACACTCTTTGGAGATTCAAGAGGATGACAACCTTCCACTTATACACCTCCTTTCTTCTGGATAGTCAATGTTTTGAACTAGCTTGGATATGTTGACATGTGTCCTTCTAATGGCTAGTCTCGATTCTCTTCAAACTTTGAGACTTAGGGAGACTTGTCTCCTCTATGCATAAATATGAAAAAACCTTCGAACTCACAAAGTCTGAAGGACACTAAGGGTTAAAACCCATGCTACTCACCCAGATCTGATGGTGGTTGTAGCTTGTGCCCAAATCTAATGGATGAGATATGTTCTTCTCCCGTGCACTCCTCCTTCTGTCTGGACCTTGATCTGGTGGTCCAGATCTTCTCTCCATCCTGGATCAACGACTATTGTATCTCCTCCTCCTCGGCCTCATTTCCCTTCACTTCAAATAAGGAACTTCTCAATTTCTCAAAGGCTTAACCTTTGATTCTTCTCTTACAGGGTTGTCTGCTTGGCCTCTGCCTGTGCTCTCAAAAAACTCTACTCTTCCTGAGATTTATTCAACACTTTGGTGAAGTGTGAGCACACATTCTATTCTCTTCCTCCTGAGCTCATGAACACTTTCAAAGTGTTTCTTCAACACTCTCCTTGTTTCCTTCGCTCTTCGCTCTAAGATTTGGATTTTGAAATATTTGGCCTCATGCACAGTCCTTGGGATTTCCTTCTTAATTTTGACTAGCACTTAACATAGTGTTTTCTCTATGCACTCCTTGCACTCTGAGCTTCTAAAAGACTCATACTTAAATATTTTTCCAAAAATATTTTTGTGCACTCCTTGTGCTCGCTCAATGCACTCCTTGAAGAGCCTTCTCCTCAGAGTATTCGGTAACTATGGCATATCTTCCTAGGAAAAATTTCCCTTCTAATCTTTAATCCTTTTCTGGTGTTCCCATTTAGAACACTCTTCTCTGAACTCAAAATAGATTTCAAGTACACTCCTTTCACTGGCTTCACAAAGTATTTCAATTACTCTAGTGTGCGCTCCTTGCACAAGCCTAAGATCCCAGGACACTCAAAAAACTTAACAAATGGGGAAATCTATCTAATTCCTACAAAGTGAATAAAACATGAACTAACAACATTCATGGAATACATGAGTAAACACATAAAACATTCAAAGACATTCAAAAAACTCATAAAACATACACACAAAACCTCATATGCAGGAAAAAATGATTTTATATTAATATATGCATGTTAATTACAATGTTTACAAGGTTGGACTTCAACTGAGTCTCATCTCTTCTCCTCTCCTCTATTGATCTCTATCAACAACTCTCTCTTCCACTCCCTAATGAATTTTGATACAAGGATCTTTTTACAAAAGAGGGGCTTCTCGAGCCTTCCCTCCAACTACCTCCTCTCATTAAATTACATCCAATTACATTTAAGAAACATCTAGTCTGAATCGGATCTAGATCTACCTAACTGCCAGCCATTGAAGGAGACTCTACCTATTACAATAACTCGACCTGTACAAAGACAGTGGCTCAGCTTTCCTTGATCCTTACAAACTTAAATTATATTAAAATTTAAATTTAAGATAAAAAAAATTAAAGGACTGATGCATCCTTCTTTGGGATTTGCTCCCTCCAAGTACAAGGATACGCTATCCATTGATGCGTTGGATGAGGTGGAGAGATGCTCCTACATCAGTTCTCTAGCACCAGCCAGAAGGAGGGTTCAACCCCCTTTCCTTTCCCCATCCTTCAACCCTGAAATATAAATGTAGACCAACTGTCACTACCACAGTCACTGCCACTGTCACTATTATTGTCACTATCTCTGTCACATCAACCTATAACCTTTCAACCTGACACTGTATCCAACTTGTCACATCAACCTTTCACTATCATCGATACTCAACCAGATCCTCTCACATGGATCATATACCAAGGACACCTCTCAACTAGATGTCCAACATCACCAACACATTCCTCTACCAAGCATGTACCAAGATCACCAACATACCATCACAAGGTGTGTGTCGCAACCATGTATCAAATCATGTACCAAACCATCAACCTATACCATACCAAGAATCAACTGTGTACCACAACTTGTGCCACAACAAGTGCATTAACCATGCACCAACACTTGTACCAAATTGTGCATCAATCATGAACCACAACTGTATCAAAATGTGCATCAACCATGCACCAAAACTATACCAAACTGGGCATCAACTATGCACCACAACCTATACCATATGCCTCAACCATTAACCATGTATATCAAGACCATACCTAGTACCAATCATGTACTGTACCATGTATCAACCATGTGCATCAACAATGTACATCAACACATGTGTCATACTATGTATCAACCATGGACATCAACACATGTACCATACCATGTACCAACAATGTATCTCAATCATATACCATATCACTCAATCATGACATACACTATGTACCATAGGATATATCAAGAAAGTACCATCAATGGTGTACCTCAACAAAGTACCAACATCACCAAGATATGTATCTCATACATGTGCTTTGATATACCAAGTGTATTCCTCAAAAATGTATCAATATAAATGACAACCATACACCATGTGACAATGCTTCAAGATTAAACCAAGAATAAGCCTCAAGCATATAAAATCATCACCATGTAACCAAACGAGATACCAATACAACCAATATGTACTAGTAATCAATGTACCATATGAATATCACCAAGATGTACCATGCATCAACAGGACATGCCTCTCAAGAATGTACCATACCATCACCAAGCATAAGATACAATCACATAAGCATACATGCAACCTATAGATAATATGTTTTACTATAATATTAACATGTAACACTGTCACAACATTCAACAGCCTGGTACCAACATTTGCCCCAAATTTTCCTTTGCCTCACGAGACTCATGTGACACACCCTAGGAAACCCGTAGGGGTTCCTCACAGGACAACCTCAACATGACCTGCGATGGCATGATCAATTAGGGTTATAGAACAACCCCATCAATATGTGCCTCCAAATTTTTCACTCTTTCTTCACTCTTTCTTTGCTTCCTTGTACTTACTATCAGATTCACCAATAGACCAAAATATTAGACCATAACATTCTCAGAAGATAGATATTTAATGTGTGTGTGTGTGTTTATGAGAGACTCCTTGAGGTGTTTATATACCTTTTCATAGTAACCTATTTCCATAATATTAGTACTTCTAGTACTTTATTGTCACAACCACTTTACCCTTTCAATAATGACTTGTAAACAATTAGGGGCTTCTTGACCATTCCTTGGGGCTTCCAACTTCACAAGGGAATATCTCCCTAGCTGTAAGGAACCACATGGCATACCACCTATCACTAGAAAGAACATGATAAGGACTATTCATATATGAGTGTATTACCTACATTTACACTATCATTCATATACATATTCCTCAACCAACTTCGGGTACCATAACCACACCTCTGAGGCTTTATGTAGACTTCATCAAATGCATGCATCACATCTGTTGAAATCAACCACTCTATCAGTGAAAAATAAATCACCATCAATATCAACCATATCTATAGGGATTTCATACTTATCCAAACGTTGACATCAATCTCTAAGGGTTGACATGAATGAAAACCAACTGTCCAAATCAATTGTCCAACATGCGTCAGCTAGTAGTGATGTTTGTCCTACCACATCAAGCCCTTCAAAGATGAGGTACTATGTGATGTTACCCCATTGGAAGTATATGATTTTCTATTAGGCCAGCCATATACGTGGAAGTGTTATGTTTTTTATGAGTCCTAACCCCATAGTGTTATTGTTTCTTTTGGGGGTCATCTCTACAGGGTACCAGAGGTAGTTTCGACTATTGTCCATCCAAAATAGTGCCGTAAAGTAGTCTCTGATACAAATTTTTTTAGCTTCTTTAAGATCCATTCAGAAGGAAAATAGAAGGAAATTCCAACCACTGTAGCCTAGGCTCAATACCTTTCTATCCAGCAAAAGCATATCAACAATATTGTAGAAGCGCACAAAGACATTATTACTTCACATACGGGGGTGCCTCCATAGTACCCAGTCAAGCAAAGTCATAACAGATACCTTCATAATATTCATGTTGTACCTTCAATGATAGATTCATCCCACACTTAGACTGAGGCGGAGCATGCATATATATTTTTTGAATGGATCCAACCCCTCCAACAATAGGTTCATGAAAACCTTAAACAAGCTAAGCGGGGACAACTTCTTCTGCAAGGAAAGCAACTCACCAAGGTTCATATTTAGAAAAATATTCTCTGGGAATTTGATGCAATGGATATGATTTCTTCCTAAGTGGGGAGGAATTATCTAGGTGGATATTGGTGGCCACCAACCTATTCCACTGGCTCGAAATACAATTTTCCACCTTGGCAGTTTTCTACAGTTTTTTAGGTGCCAAAATTTTGGGGCCATTTAGAGGCCTTAAATAACATTTGTTTTTATGTTTGGGGGCCCATCTTATTGTTATAAGCTCTATCCTAGGCCCAATATAAATGTTTTATTCTTGGATATACCTTTCCAACGAGTTATCATGCGCCCCAAATGGAGATCGTATGCAAAAGTTACACCCTCAAGAAGTTGATGTATCAACTACCCCCATCGGGGCCCACAAACTTTTTGGTGTTTCATCTTCTGTGGTTAGGGTTTTGGATTTTATTTAATATAAAAAGTCCTTTGGAACCTGATTTTAAACATAATCTTCTCTCAAATGAGTGTAGTGGTCACATCTCTTCTCTCAGATAAGGTGCCACCATTCTAGCAAGTTCATTCACTATGTATTTTTATAGTTTTTGTACATTCCTTTCATTAATAAAAAATGTGCATTACTATATTTGTATGTTTATTGCAATATATTTGTATATCTCCTTGTTGTATCTCTGCATTCATTCCATTCCCAACATAATTCAGATCACCATAATTGGTAGTTTTGGCTATTAATTGCTTGACACTAAACGTCCCATCTTCTGCCATTGCTCCCACTCGAACTAGGAACCCTATTTTCCTGCGAATTACCTTTCGCTCTGATACCGATTTTTAGAAAAGAGGATTGTAGAGAAATAAAATAAAAAAATATGAATAAATAAAACACCGAAGATACACAATACAATAAATACATAGATATACGTGGTTCACACAATGTGGGCTACATCCACCAGAGAAATTGTCAGTCCTTCCTTTATTATTATCCCACAAATGAAGGGATACAAGCTACATCATAGCCACTATAACTTCCTCTTATTTTCTCACAATATCCTCTCTCATAATACAATATTCACTCACATACAGAACCACAATACAATTCCCTCATACATAAAAGAGGGTTTCCTTCTAGGGAAAAAAAAACCTTAACATAACTTTTGTTATCGGATCTGCAACCTAATGATGAATGGTTCAGATTGACTATTAAATTACAATATTTTACAAGGAAATTCCCCCCCTAGAGACAAATGTGGGGGAAATCCCGCACACACCCCCTGTAAGGAAATGGGATCCAAACATGGCTGAAAGAATACCTCTAAATCAGGAATATAATCAAGCTCCAAAACCAATGCTTGAGCTACTGATGCTAGGTCCTCTGTGGTAGGTAAGAATTGATTATTAGTTTCATGTTCCAATATGGAAGGCATTATTTTCTTGTTCCAACATAGAATTCTCATAGATTTCCATATTCTCCACATTCATTACTAATTAAATGTGTATATATGGAGCTAGACTAAGTTTATTTTCATTACCACCCACCTTCTCCAACACTTCAAAAGGACCATACTATAAAGCGTCGATATTCTTTCTAGGAATTTGTAGCCTTTGTTTGTTTAGCCACAACCAAAATATATCTCCCACCTTAAATGTTTTCTCATTTTTTTTCTAAACATGTTAGCCCTTGTAATTTCCCTATGCCTTATTCAATGTCTCTTGTACTTTCAAATGGATCTTCCTATTTTTATCAATAAATTTATAATATTTCAATGCTTATATTGTGAAACCTTCCCTTTCTCTTCCTTTTTATCCATATACAATATCCAAGGGTGAAGGTGGAAAATACCCAAAGCAAGTTTCAAAAGGGGACTTACTCGTAGAAGTATGAAATAATATGTTATAAGAGTATTGAATATAAATAAAAATTTCATTTGAGATCCTTGAATGCTTCTAATTGTAACTCCTCAAAATATTAACTAGTTTCTTGTTCACTACCTCTATCTACCCATCTATATATAAATCTAAATGTATTGATATTTTAAACTCGGTGTCCATCTTCTCCCAAAGTGTAGTCCAAAAGGAACTAATAAATTTGGTATCTCTATCTGAGATGATGCTCCTTGATATCCCAAAATGAACCTAGATCTTTTCAAAGAAAATATTTGTTACATCTTATCCATTTATGGTCATTTTACAAGGGATGAAATTCATATCATGCCAAACCTTTCAACCACCACAAATAGATAGTGACATCCCTTCCTTATTCTTGGTAAACCACCCACAAAATCCATGTAAATTCTCTTCCATGATCTAGTAGATACAAGTAAGGGATGGTAGAAACCTTGATTTATGTTACTAGGATTGATGGTACAACAAAGTATGCATCCTTTAATAATTTGAGCTATATTTTCTTGCATTCTATTTCAATACACGTATCTTTGTAAGTTAGAAAATTTCTTCCCAACACCGAAATTCCCTACAACTTTGAAGGTGTGAGCCTATCACATAGGATACAATATTTCACCTTTACGAACAAAGATTTTTTCTATATTGTAAAGTAATCCATCCAGGAGATGATAGTCAACCTTATTGTCACCTTATTCTATATGAAATTGACCCTGTAGCTATTGGGACACCTCTTTAAATTTCTCATATTCTATGTATGCCTCTTGGTTTGCATCATGGGTGAACATATCCATGTTCATAAGAGTTCCCAAAGTTGTAATCTTAGATGTGGGCGACCTTGAAATCATGTCTACCAACTTATTAGTTCTATCCTTCTTATATTTGATGAAATTATTGTAGAAACCCCATTCATTTGTAGTGTTTGGTTTGTTGAAGCTTACTCTAGGCCTATGAATACTATAATGTCTAGTTATCAATGTGAACAATGGTCTCCTTTCCCATCAAATAGTGTTTCCATTTCTTAATATATTGAACCAAAGAAAATAATTCCTTGGCATATGTAGGGTATTTTAGGACTCCAACATGGAACATTTTATAATCGTAGCATACCAACTTTCCTCCCTACATCAACATCACTCCCGAATCATGTCAAATTACATACATATCCACTTTTAAAGGCTTATATATATTATTCAATGCAAGAACTGATGCTTGACTAATCCTTCATTTCAACTCATGAAATGTTTTTTGTTGGTTCTTTCCCCACTGGAAATTATTTCCATTGGTTTTTACTGTATTGAGTGGTGCAAGCATGGCTGAAAAGGATGTTATAAAATTCCATAGGTAATATTATACCCTATTAAATCTCATATATTCAATTACATTACCAATTGTATATGCCAAATAAACCAATGACTGCTAATAAAATTCAAATTTTTAAAGGTTTTCAGAGAGTTGATCATTTTTCAGTCTCTAACACCTACATGCCATGTGAAATATGCACTTCCCAAATGTAGAGATATAAATATGAATCTAGAAAGGTATGCAACACGTCATTCATCAAACACATAAATGTAGATGGTGCATTAGACAAACTAAAATGTATTGCTAGTAATTTTTATAGACCTTGTCTTGTCTTGAAGGTAATATTCCAAGTGTTTTCTTATTTAACTCATACCTAGTGGTATATCGATTTGAGATCCAATTTCATGAAGTGATAGGCATGATACAACTGATATATCATGTTATTAATCCTAGGTAGAGGGTATCAATTCTTGAGGGTGATATTATTTAATTATGTATAGTCTATACATGTTCTCCAAGTCCCATCCTTATTTGGTACTATGATGATAGGTGACCCATAAGCTGAGGTACTTGGTATAATTACTCCATGTTCTAATTTCTTCTACAATTGTTTC
>ML779944.1:44692-79271 GCA_009831015.1 Picea engelmannii
CCTCCAACTGTTTACAATGAATATCAAATTCATTACTGGTATTTCCAATTAATTTCTGGTACATTAGAGCTTCCAATTCAATTTCCACTTTTGTCAACAGTTCTTTACCTAAAATCAACTTTTGTCGGGCCCAAACCTTTACTTGGCGCTTGAGCAGAGCTAGTTTCTCCACTAGCCTTTGTTGAGGATCTTCCAAGAGGGTAAACCGACTGTCAACCCAATCCTCTTGGGTTAAAGCAGTGAAAGAAGAATCTTCTAACGAGATCAGGTTAAATTTGAATGGATACACAGTCTTTGGAAACCCAATATCGAGTTGAAAAAACACAGGAGCATGATCTGAAATGAAAATAGTGTCGAACCACGATCTATATCTCGACATTGGTCCAAGAAAGCCTTCTATCACAAATAATCTATCCAAATGCTTAGAAATTTTGGAGTCCCCCATACTGCCATTTCGCCACGTCGACACCAACTATGTCGGGACCACATCCACCAAAGAAGTATTTGCAAATAAATCCTTAAAGAAATATGCCAAAGGATCAATGACAAAAATCGAGCCCCAAATCTCATCAGTACTCATAGAAAAATTTAAATCCCCTACCAGGATTAAATCAAAATAAGATAAAAGACCTTTTTCCACACATCTATTCTAGAATGTTTTACGATCCGAACAGCGACCATATACATTCAGAAATGTAAAGCTCCTTTTGTCAGCAAGACTAAAACCTCTCAAAAGAATTCCTCCACACGTAAGGACTGAGGAGAGAGAAAAATAACGTGGATCCCAAGAAACAAGCATTCCACCAGAATGTCCAATAGCACTAACAACACAAGCTAACCACTCTGACTTCAGAGCAAACATAAAATCCCTTGCCTTCACATCAGTAGTCAGAGTCTCTTGTAGAAAAATGATATGGGGAGAAACAGTGGAGAGGAGCCTATGCATCGAGGCTAATTTGAGAGGCCCTCCAACCCCTCAAATATTCAAGGATAGAATAATCATGACTTAGCCCTAGCTAGGGTTGTTAATCCTCTAAGCGCCCCAAGGTCACAAGTAGACGAAATGGAAGTAGATGTAGTAGGAATATTAGGTCTTGCTCTTTTTTGAGAGCTTCTAGTTTTTATCAGAGACAGTTCAAGACCCAATCCCCGAGAACAGGCATAGGAATTATCCTTCGAAGTTTCAGAGATGGAAAAGTTAGAACCTGAGGTACCCTGAACCCCATCTTCCACCTCAGCTTTGTTTGAAAAATAGGAAAATGTATCGGGCTATCAACCTCCCTAATAATAGGAGAGAAACTTGACATAATCTTATCCAGAGATACTTCACTCAACTCAGGCTTCCCATACCCTGGAGGTAGGAAAGAGTCATCAGCTAAACTGCTAGGGGATAGGGAAGATCAAGGCCTGTGTAGAGTCTCATCCTGAGTCTTTGCTGGAACCTCAACATCGGAAGAGACTAATGAAGGCATCCCTGAGACAATAGGTTCATGAACCACCCTCTCTCACACGCTATCCACAGAACTAACAGACACTCCCATCATAGTACTAGGCAAGACTACCTCCTCCTCAACAAGTCGTTGTTCATGGTTCTCAGAGTTCCCACTATCTTTCATAAAAACAGAGAAATGAGAACCGAGTTGCTCCCTTTCTAAAGTAGACAAGGACCAGTAAAGAGAGGGAACAAAGTGACACAGATTACCCACAAAAGAAGAAGTTGAACGTTGAGGGAATTCCAGTTCCAACAATTCTGAGTAGTTTTCCTGCTCTAGGTTCTCTAACTCAGTCAGATAAGCATTAAAACCAGGTTATTCTTCTAGCGACTCTTCAAGAAAATAGCCAAAGGGAAGTCAACAATCCTTTTTCAAATTTCCCATCTGGCGACAACGAGAACAACGGAAGGGAACACCGAGATAATCCAGACGCTGTGTATAAATAAAACCTCTCCAGTCTATCTCTAGTAATTCTAAAAGTCCACCATGAATGTCAATCTCAACGAGTATCTTTTCCATACGCCTGTCACTGGAGTGTAAAGCCTCTTCATTCGATTTTATGTATCGTCCCAACACATTCCCAATTGCCTCCAAGGCTCCAAGGTTCCATAAATGAAGGGGGAGCCCTTGTAGCAAGACCCAGAAGTGTCTAAAGATAAAGTATTCTGTAGCAGGGTCAAACTTGAGTCTCCACCTCTTAAGCATCATACTGCCTCCATAGAAAGCCCATAAACCTTCCAAAATCCTGTTAGAATCCTCCAGAGTGTGGAATACAAAGCTGAACCAACCCCTCAACATCGTAAGGAGAGCCAGAGTGTATCCTAGAACAGGTGCCCAAGTAGCCTCCATCCATTCAATCACCAAACTAAAACATAAATGATGATATGCTAACCTTCCAACAAGCACACACAGTGCAAGTGAGCACGAGTCCTCCAACCCCACGTCCATTCCCAGGACCAGAGAACGTTTTGTTCTCTTGGGATTCCAAGCTTTTTGAATGTACTTCGGTAAATGACGCTTCCTCTGCACCAGTCCCTCTGTCACCACAACAGAGCATCCAACCTGTCTCCCCTCCTCTTCTATAGTAACAGATGAAACCTTCGATGAGTTCCAATTGACCCCACCTTTCACAGTAAATGGATCTACCTTCACTCTGTTCGAATCGCCACCAGGATACCTCAGAGCTTCCTTAACGACTGGAGCAGTGGAGAGCACCAGCTTAGTGGGAAATGTTTGGACATCATCAGAAGACGATGGAAAAGACGCACCACCGGTTGGTGGAAGCTTTGAGGGTGCATTTACATAGGAGTTAATACCTCAGTTCCTACAAATCTCGTCCACCGTAGATATGAAGCTAGGGTGATCCCAAGGATCCCCTGCTTCATCTCCCGATAGAACTTTGACATCCCTAGTCATTTAAACTAAGTAGAACCTTTAGGACCCAAATCAATGCAACCAATGAAAATGTTGAGAAACATGAAGTGGCAACCTCAGTGGAACATCGCCCAATACATATTGCAGAGAAGGACTACGAAAAGACAGGAAGAAATAAGCGAAAGTATACCCAACCTGACAGTTCAATAACTATAGAAACAACACCAAAACACAACCAGAAAGCCGCTAAAATCTCATAAAAGTTCTTCTAACATTCAAAAACAATCATAAGAATATTTTTTTGCTTTGTGTGTGAGTGGTTGTCAATTTTGATGCAAAAATTCTAATGTCGATCAGATTTTAAGATCAAAAAGTTCAAACAATAAGAAGGAATTTTTTAACAAACAAAGACACACTCTTGTTATGATTAACAAGCAAGACAAAGATCACAAAATTTACAAAATGAAACCCCAAAAAAAAAACTCAAAAGATTGAAAAGAATTTGGGCAAAAAACCTCAAAGATAAAATGGGATGATACACAGATATTTGAAATTCCTCACAAAGGTTCCTACTCAACCAAATGAATGAGAAGAAAGCAACAAGACACCTCTAAATCAATAAAGACGAATAGTGACTTCAAAGTAAGGAAAGAAAAACGTCAAAATCCCAAACAAGAAGAGATCAAATTCTTAGAAACAGGGTGTTGAAGGCCAATACCAAGATGAACTGAGAAGATGAAACTCCTAAGCCATAGCCAAAATGAAGAAACAACTTCAGAAGATGAAAACAACTCTAGAAGATGAAAACAACTTTAGAAGATGAAAATTCTGGAGAAAATCCTCACATAAAGGGATAGTGCTCTGGTGTAAAGGGCACCAGAGCATCCCAACACCCTGTGTAAGGCTAAAGGGAGCGCTAATGCTCTCACAACAACAGAGGGGAGTGATTTGCTCTCAAAACTCATAAAAGCACTCAGAAAAACAAAAATCCAAGCAAGCTCAGAAAATCTAGGTGATTATGATGAAATAAAGAGGCAATCAAACAAGTCTAAGAATCAAAGACAGGATGGAAAAGGTCAAGAAAATGGAAAAGGACCAAAACAAGATCTGGGAAATGGAAACAAAAAATAGAAAAGTGCTTAACATGGACACTAACATTCTTTTTAGATATGATTAAGCTAATATGCGAAAAGGAAGAAGAGGGATATGTACCATGTTAACGATGTTTGTCCTCACAAGATCCAAGATGAGCTCCAATCCCGAGCTCCTCGACAGGTCTTGTAAAATAAACAAAAGTACAAAAAACTTCCTATTTTATTGATATTATCTCAAACATAGATCTATCTACTGAAGACAAACTCATGTGGAACCAAACATAAGTTTGAAAGAAACAAGCCAAGCATTGATATATTAATAAGAACAAGTAAAAGCACTTACAATCCTTTGATGAAGGTGCAACAACTTCTTCTAGTTCTCCTTGTCCAACCCCTTTGCTCAAGTATCCTACACTGATTTCTTTGATGACATCTCACTTATGGGATCATAAGTTTGGTGTAATTCTCAATCTCTATCCCCCCCTTCTACCATGAGGAGGCCTCCTTATATAGGCTTGGAGAGGCCTAACCACTTAAGAGATCTTTGGGATAACTTGAGGATTCCTCTCCTTCAGTTGTGGATCTCTCGTAAGATCATACCTTGACCTAATATTAGAACCCAACTAACTTCAGATATTGAGGGGATTGTCCCCTTATTTCCTCCAAGAAACCGAATTTTGCCCAAAAAAGAGAAGTGCTCCCTCAAAAGGGGCACAGAGCGCTAGAACGCTCCTCTGTAAGGGAGTACAGAGCACCAATGCTCCCTATCAGTGGGTAGGGGGCGCTCCCTCCAAAAATTGATGTTTTAGTGGATTTTTCAGTGGCACAAGGTTTGTACTCTTTTGTCAATTGATTTCCTTCTTCAAAAATAGTTTTTGAGGTGTCTTAGTGTCCTTATGATGTTGTTAGAGAGATGACACAAACAATATGATGTTTGCGACACTTACGACCAATATGCAACACTTGCAGTATTTATAATGATGACACTAGACATCATTGTAATGAGTGATTTTGATGTGTAACACCGACCGCTCTAGCCTTCTCAATCAGACAATCTCATTGGCAATGTGTCTCTCCACATGTCCAACATCCATTCTTTGATCTAGTGCTCTTGGTCCCCAAGGTAGAAGTTGTTGGCCTAGATGTTTGTGGTGTTGGTATGTTCTGTTGAACACGTCTAAACTATTGTTGCTACTATAGACGACATTGTTGCTGCTGTTGTGGTGCTCTGTAAGGAGTCCTATTCCTATGATTTAGTCATTGCGGTGTCGAGAATATAGGTCCTCTAGGCGTATTGTGGTGCCCAAAAGTCTGTCTAACTGGTGTCTAATGCTATTGTTCTCCCAGTGTCACCTGTCCAGTCTATCTAGAAGGATTCCTACCCTGACCCCAATTTTTCAGCTCTTTCTCATCTATTAGGAAATTCTGAACTGCATCATGAAAAGTATGAGGAATTAGGATCCTCACCTTCACATAAATGTTGAAGTTAAATCCGAACAAAAACTTGTTGACCTTTAATTTATCTGTGTTTAGATGTGGAGCATATATAAGTAGCTCCATGAACCTGACATCATACTCTGGTACCGTACGACTACCTTGTTGTAAGGAGTTGAACTCGTTAAGTTGGTGCTAAATGAATTCATTGGACAAGTACCTCTCCCGAAATCATTCCTCAAACAATTCCCATGACACGTCTTCAACGGCCATGTTTAGTTGAGGTAAGAGTGTCTTCCACCAAAGTAGAGCACTCCCTTTTAGTTGAAATACCACCATGCATACTTTCATGTTGGAGGTGTAATAACGAAGTGTGAAGCACATCACCATGTTCTCCAACCATGCCTCAGTGGCTAAGCCTTTCGTGGCACCCCATAGATTGGGGAACTTCACTTTCTTGAGTTCTCTGTGTATACTACTACTACCTGTTTGATCCAGATTATTTTGAGAATGACATGAAGGTAGAAATATAACCGATACACAACAATGAAATACACAAAAATATATAAGAGAACACAGAAATACAATGAAATCCAAGTTCTATTATTGAATAAGATAGAAAAACACTATTGAACAAAAAATGGAAAAATGGGGTAGCTTATCTCTAAAAAGAAAGAGATGTTGGCTATGCTTCATTAACAAGAAGCTTTACATCACACTTCATTTCATGCTTAAAGGGCATCCTTCACCTCAATTATATATGAGCAAGTGAGAGGAGAACAATTCCCATGATGCATGTGGGATAAATTGGACTAAGTTTAAAAAATGCCATAGGCATGTAAAATACTAGGACTTCCCAGGTGGTCACCCATCCTAGTACTACTCTAGCCTGAGTGTGCTTAACTGCAGAGTTCTAATGGGATCCAGTGCAATAACGTTATGTTGTAGGCATGTACATAAAATAACTAGGAAATAATTACATGATGTCTCTAATTAACAAATGAAGATGACAATACATTCCATTCCCCATCAAAAGGGTGAATATCATGGTTTATCAAAACCACAAGCTCAAGATGGTGATTCAGTGAAAAATATGGATGGCCACTGAGATCCATCTAGATCATTCCTCCCCCCTTAGGAAGCAATGGTCCCCATTGTGTCAAGCTCCCTTGGGAGACGAGGAGACTTCCGTTAAATATGAAGCTTGGTGCATTGCTTGCCTTGTTGAAGAAGTTGTCCTACTTAGCTTGTTAAAGGCTATCATGAACCTGTTGTTGGATGGGTTGGATCCGTTCAACCAATCTAGCTGCATGATCTACCTGAGTGTGGGAGGAATCTTTCGATGAAGATGAAACATGAATAGTATGAAGGGTTCTGTTATAAACTTGCTTGACTGGGCAGTGTGGAGGCACCCTCGTAGGTGCAACAAGAAAATCTTGGTACTCTTCTACAATATTGTCGATCGATCTACTTCTGCTATCTAGAAAGGTCTTGGGATGAGGTTGCAGTGGTTACAATGTCCTTTTGTTCACCTTCTGATCAGATTGTGAAGAGGCTAAACTTTGTAGTATGAGAGATTACTTTGTGGCATTATTTTGGTGGGAAAATAGTCGGAACTACCTCTGGTATCTGGTATAGTTGACCCCCTAGAGTAATAATGACACTACGGGGTTGAGACTTATAAAATACATGACGCCTCCACATATATGGGTGTCCTAATAGAACATCACATACTTCCAGTGGAGAAGCATCACACAATACCTCATCCTTGAAGGTCTTGATGTCGTAGGACAAGCGACATTGATGGCTGACACGAAGATCTTGACCCTGGAGAAGCCACCCAATGTTGTATGGTTGTGGGTGTGGTGTTGTTGGAAAATCCAACTTCTTGACAACCTCTGCTGAGATGATTTTATTTTGTCTTCCACTATCAACAATAAAATGTAGTGGGGTCCCTTTCACCCACATTTATGAATGGAAGAGTCGCTCCCCCTCCTCAGAATCCTCTTCTGGTTGGATTGTTGCAGTTTTGATAGTAGCACTGGGTTCTGCATCAATGATCTGTCTCCTTTTATTATTTTCTCAATCAAGTTCCAAGTCGAGGTTTGGCTCTTTATCTTTAAGCTTGGCCACCAATGACTGTATTTAGCGACATTCATCATTGTTGTGCCAAGGGATTTTGTGGAACTCACACCACTTTTTGGTGTCTTTCTTATACTTCATGTTACCCTTCCTTTCCTACATATGGGACTGACTCTCTTGAGGTTCTCCTTCCTTTCTCTGTCCATTCTTCTCCCACTTACTCTAATGCTTGAATTTCTTCTCAATTTTGACTGCATATCGATAAACAACTCCCAATGAGGATATGTCCAAGAAATCCATCTTTGTTTGGATGTACCTATGTAGACCACTACACTACATCAAAACCAGGTGTCGCTCAAATTTTTTGATACCCATATTTGAGCGCAATGTATGAAAGATGTTGGTGTACTTCAACACCATCTGGTCTCTTTTTTGATACAGAGTTGTCCATCTCATGTATTGGTCATCATATTTTCTGACAGGGTAGAAATCCTCCTTTAGGGCATCTACAAAGGCCACCCAAGTGGGTTCTCTCCCAAATAGTGTATATTAATCCATGGTATGCCTCTCCTAGTAACCTTCCCAGCAAGATCTAACAAGGGGAAGGGATTTAATGAGCGCGAAGGTGATATTTTCACTATTAGAAAATTTTTGGACATAGTAATAACCTTCTAGCAGATTCAACCATTTTTCTAGAGAATCTGCATCTATTTGGACTTCAAATAAGGGGATATCAAAATTGACTTGTACCTTGAAGGGTGTCGTACTTGCGAAATGGTTTCTTGTTTCATATGCCTCAGCTACCGCCATTGGTAGTCTTCAAAGGATCTAAAAGAAGTTATCCATCATATCGTTCCTTTGTCACATGAGGGCTTCCTCGAGCAATGTATTGAAAGGATCTACTTCTCTTCCATCTCTCTGTTATTTCACCATGGGAGGTCACTTGGGATAGAGAGAGTGGTTGTCCTCAAACGAAACTAGCTCGAGACCCAAATATCTATACCTTGACCTCATCGGGGACCTACTCTGAGAAATGACAAGGATAAAACTGCTCTGATACCACTGATCCATATTATTTTGAGAATAACATGAAGGAAGAAATATAACCGAGATATAACAATGAAATACACAAAAATATAGAAGATAACACAAAAATACAGTGAAACCCAACTTCTATTACTGAATAAAATAGAAAAACAATGTCATTCACAAGAAGCTTTACATCACACTCAATTGCATGCTTAAAGGGCCTCCTTCACCTCAATTATATATGAGAGAGTGAGAGGATAACAATTCTCATGATGCATGTGGGATAAATTGGAGTAAGTTTATGAAATTCCATAGGAATGTAAAATATTAGGACTTCTTGAGTGGTCACCCATCCCAGTACTAATCTAGCATGAGCGCGCTTACCTGCAGAGTTCTAATGGGATATGATGTATTAACACTATGTTGTAGGCATGTACATAAAACCACTAGGAAATCATTACATGATGTATGTAATTAACAAATGAAGATGAAATTACATTCCATTCCCCATCAAAAGGGTGAATATCATGGTTTGTCAAAACCACGGGCTCAAGACGATGATTCATTGAAAAAGGTGGATGGCCACTGAGATCCATCTGGATCATTGTTGGAGTGTGTTTTGAACCCTCATTGGGCATATATGCTCTTTCCTCATCTCGATCCAGGAGGTTGATCAATGCCTCTGACATCCTCTAGAGGGATCTCATCATACCTACCACATCTCCCACAACAACCTACTCCTTCTCTGTAGTCTACTCATCTCCCTGAGGGTTAGATCCCTATGGCATAGATACTCTCAGAGGAGGCATACCTCTTCCTCCCACACCACGATGTATACTTCCCTTGCATCCTCTAACCATGATTACTTGCATGGACAATTTCAAAATTTATTAGTGATACATATTAAAACATTTATTTAACAAGTGGATGGCATAATGTGCCCCTTGTCATAGGGATGAACCCGCTCTGATACCATATATAACACCCATCCTTGATACTTAATGACAACTCCAAGGATGTAACATAAATAACTAAAATTGGTAAAGAAATTTTACTCTAATTTAAAAATGCACAATACAATTATTTTAATAATAAAATAATCGATTAAAGAAATCATGCTCGCACCTTACTTTAAGTTAAACAAGATGTACTAGACTTGTATTATGGAAAAATATAAGGACGTAAATGGAAGAGCTTCGACATTTAACTACCTATTAATGATTGATCATTCTCACTTAATTCTTATAAATTAGGATGATATAATATCACAATATATTTAGGTAAGATTTTTTTTTTTTTCTTTTGCACAAGGAATTTCAATAACTATTTTTATCCTCATCATCTAACACTAATTTTTCATTTGTTTACATCTAAGTTAAAACAACTGATAATTCTTAATATCACAATTTATTAGCGTAACCATTAATACATAAGACTTAAACTATAATCCAACCTAAAGTACTCATTCACATTTAGGGTAATGCTCAACCTAGCATATATATTATAACAAGAGAATAACCCGACTAATTCTATTTAAGAAGATCTTTTAAGGACCCCTCCATAAGTCAGGTTTGACTTTTTTCTTTTCTTTTTAGAGCTCATAATCTAATTCCTTTATGCGTAGTGTTATAGTGTACTTCCTACAAGATCTAATATTAGTTTAAAATTTACTTTCTTTCCCTTTAAGATCTAATACTCTACCCGGTTACTCTGAACCGACCCAATTGGAACTACAACTAGAATCCATGTTTCCGACAACTACAACAGCACAATCTCTTCCTTTTGATTCGTTACCTATCCATACCCATCTTGGAAATTCTTTATATCAACCGACTCTACCTCCACCGGATCACCCATCCAATTCAAACTTCTCTGCAGCACCAGGGCCGGATCCTCATTGGTCTAGAGGTATTGGGCTTGAACTTTCACCATTGAAAACCCGCAGTGCTCGCAAGAAAAATCAGACTGGATCGAAAGCTTCAGGCAACACAACTACTGTTACAAATCAAGGGGCGCTTAGAGGATTAAAAGCCCTAGCTAGAGGTAATTCATGATCCTTCTTTCCCTCAACATAAGAGGGGTTGGAGGAGCCCTGAAATTTGCCTCCATGTGTAGACTACTGGAGAAGACACAACCGTCTATTGTCTTTATGCAAGAAACACTTGTGAATGCTTCCACAGCCAGGGGTTTCATGCATCGCCTCCGGCCAAACTGGTTGATCTGTGCGGCTAGCTCTGTGGGCACCTCAGGAGGACTTCTGGCTGCATGGGACCCATCTCTCTTTGATTTTAGACTGATACTCAGCCCTGGAGGGATTCTACTGTTAGGAAGCTGTTTTGAACTTAATTCTTCTGTCAACATTCTTAATGTCTACGGCCCATGTGCTGACCGCAAGGCCTTCTGGGAGAGACTGGATGATCTTGGGCTTTTGGCGGCAAGAAACCTCATCATAGCGGGGGATCTAAACTTAACCACCAACCCATTGGAGATATGGGGTAAAAAAGCGACCAACGATCCACTCATGAGCTTCTTTAATCAAATGTTTTACAAGAATAACCTGATAGATCTGAAACCGGTTGAACTTCTACCCACCTAGAGAAATGGAAGACAAGGATCGACCAGCATAGCAAAGCGACTTGACCTCTTTCTTATATCTGAAGATGTGCTAACCCCATATCGAAGCTTCCGCGCGTGGACAAACCTCCCCTTTATATTGGACCATGCAGCCATTTGCTTACAGATCGGTTTGGGACGTTATGGAGCGGGACAACCATTTAAATTCAACCACCTTTGGTTAAAGGAGGCTTCCTTCAATAGCCTAGTCAGATCGACGTGGGAAGACAATTCTCGTTCGTTGCCTGGAGATCCACAAGGTAATTTGGTAAATAAATTATCCTTTTTAAAATTCCAAACTTCTATTTGACTAAAAGAAAAAAAAAAAACGGAACAGGCCGCCATCAACAGGATTGAAAAGGAACTAGAGGCCCTACACCGACTACAGATCCAGAATATTGCAAATTCGAACATCAACAACCAAATCCGTGAGCTAGAAATAGTTTGATCATCCTACCTGCGTGAAGACGAAGAAATATGGCGTTTAAAGAGCAGGATGCTCTGGCTTGATGGGGGGGATAAAAATACCCGTTTCTTTCATCGCTTTGCCAGTGCCCGTCGTTCAAGAAAACAACTTTGGGATATTGAAGAGGAGGACGACACTACACATCATGCACAGGAAAACATCAAAACGACCACTGTCAACCATTTTAAAACCATTTCAAAACGACCACTGTGGAGTTAGCAGGTCGCTTCCCAAAGATGGTGACAGCCGATGAGGCTCTAGCCTTGGAATCCCCCTGTACAAAGGAGGAATTATTGGCAGTTCTCAAGGGTTTCAAAAAAGAAAAGAGTCCTAGACCCGACAGTTGGTCGGTTGAGCTATATCTCCATTTTTTCGATATTATGGGTTAGGAGCTACTGGACGTCGTGGAGGATGCTAGAACAAGAGGCGTGATCAATCCTCAACTAAACAACACCTATATAGTCTTGATCCCTAAATCAAATCTTCCTAGACATTTCAAAGACTTTAGACCCATTTCACTCTACAATCTTTGTTACAAATTGATTTCTAAGATCATTGCCAATCGAATTCGCCCTTTACTCTCCAGGGCACTTTCAGAGGAGCAGCTCGGTTTCCTGAAAGGAAGACAAATATTAGATGCAGTTGGTGTTGCACAGGAATGCATCCATAGTTTAAAGACTAGGAAGCAACAAGCCATTCTTCTCAAGCTGGATCTCAAACAGGCCTTTGATTGCGTTAACTGGAACTTTTTGCATCTTATCCTTCTACAGTGCGGTTTTGGTTTAGTTATTACTAATTGGATTTTAGCTTGCATTACATCGACAACCCTTGCTGTTCTGATAAATGGGGAAGCTACCAAAACATTCCGATGTGAGAAAGGGCTCCGTCAAGGATGCCCTCTATCACCACTGCTGTTTATTTTGGTCCTTGAAGGACTTAGTATCTTACTCAAAAACAACCAAGCGGAGGGCCATCTTTTTGGAGTTAAAATCTCGGGGTTGAAATACATTCTGCATATCCTCTTTGTTGATGATGTGCTAATTTTGACATCGGCTAGTCTTGCGGAATGGTCCATCATACACTCCATCTTAAATACCTTCTGCACAGCCTCTGGTTTGGTGATAAATCTTCTCAAATTTGTCTTCCTAGCTTTGAATACACAAGAGCCAATCTTAATAAATATAAAAGAACAGTTCGGTATTGCTACAACTGAGCTAAAGGAGGGGTTTTCTTACCTTGGCTTCTTTATCAAATCCTCCAGGTATTCTAGCAAAGATTGGCTATGGCTGATAGATAAATTTGAAAGAAGAATACATCACTGGTGTAACAAGCTGCTCTCCATGGGAGGGAGATTTATCCTCATCAAAGCCGTTTTGGAAAGCCTCCCGGTTTATTGGATGGCGCTAGCACACATCCCGGTCGCAGTGCTAAGGACTCTTCGCCAACTTATTTTCTCCTTTCTTTGGACTGGCAGCAAGAACCATTCTGGTTACCATCTCTGCAATTGGGAGGCAATTTCAAAACCCAAGAAGATGGGCGGTTGGGGTATCAGGAATCTTCCCTTCTTCTACAGAGCACTCTCGGCCAACACCCTCTGGCGTGTTCTTATGAAGCCTGGTCTCTGGAGTAAGGTAATCAAGGAAAAATACTTTCCTCATTTACCGGTTCATATATGGATCAGATCGACCACTGAGAGTCCCACCGAAGGCTCACAAACCTGGAAACAACTGTTAAAGACCCTTCCCATCATTCATCATTGGCTCTCGTGGAATCCGGGTAATGGATTTTTGATTGAAGTTGGCAGGGATAGATTATTGGGAATGGGCAGACACGCCTTGCTTTCCACACAGCTGCTGGAGCACCTGCACAATAAAGGTATTTTTTTCCTTTTCCAGATCAAATCATTGACCAGTGGGGGACATCTGAATGATTGCTGGCTCAGCAACGAAGAATTAGAATTGGACGTTGACCTCTCTGTGGAATGGGATGGCTACACGCGCAGGCTAATGGAATCGAGCATCCGTTTACAGGATCGGCCCGATTTTCTCTTGTGGACGAGAGGGGACAAAACCGGCACCCTCACCGCTAAGAATGCCTATAGTGCATTAGCTGCAAAAAGCTGGAGCAATACGACAGATCGAGGGCGAGACAAGATATGGAGGAGCGACTGTTCTTTAAAACATAAATTATTCGCTTGGTTATTGATTGAAAATAAATTGATGATGTGGCCGAATCTACAATCCCGGGGTTGGGAGGGGCCCAGTCGCTGTATCCTGTGCAAATCAAACTTAGAAACGACCGACCATGTCTTCATTGACTGTGCTTTTACCAGATCGGTATGGCAACTCTTAACAACAACTCTATCACTCACGTTAACATGGTCGGGTTCCAGCTTATCTTATTGCTTTCAGAAATGGATGGAGGACGCAAAGAACCCCGTGCAACTGCCAATACATCTCTGCTGGCAGGTTTGGAAAACTAGAAACGCAGCCTTGTTCGAAGAAAAGCCACCTTCTCTTCACAGAGTGGCTAATTTCATTAGCGCTGAGATGGCCTTGAGTAAAATCCAGTCACCTGTTACATCACTTAGCAGGACCTTTTTTCAAATTCCACTTGATAAAGTGGTGGCCTGGTTTGATGGAGCGTCACAACAAGATGGCTTACTCTGTGGAGCGGGAGGGAAAATTGTCTTAAACTCTCATACTTGTTTCAGGTGGACTCTAAATTGTGGGAACGGTACCAACATGAAGGCAAAACTTATGGGAGCATGGGCGTCACTTATTCGGCAAGTCGTCTACATATCAATGAGCTTCTTCTACTTGGCGACTCCAAAATTATCATTGATTGGTTGAGCGGGCGTGCAGACTTCCATGTGGCGGACCTTGTGAGCTGGAAGGAGAGAACTCGTGAAGTGACTCAGCTAATTTATAAACTTACCTACTCTCACATCTACATAGAGGAAAACAACGAGGCTGATACACTTTCTAAAAGAGATTTATTCTTGCCATCGAGGCACATTTGTTTTACAAGATGGGAAGAAGGCAATAAAGGACCTTCCACAGTGATCAATCTTTGATTGAGCAGCTTGCTTTGAGTGTTGCCCGTCCATGGGATCGGGAATAGTCCCGGATTGACATGAAAACATCTTTGACTTGTATGGATTGCTTGTTTTATCGGCATAGCTATTGTTTTCTGATGGTTTATCCGCTACATCAGCCTTGTACATTCTTATATCCTTATGAATATAATGAGTATCTTTTTCGTTGAAAAAAGGGAGAGTAATATAATATTTCGCAGATTCAACCTTTAGTATTTTTTTAAAAACATAATCTCATCTATTTATTTCTTAAAAGTAAATATCAACGGCGGATAAACTATTAATTCAATCCAATCTTATTAGAATTTATTTATTTCTATCGGTCTGGTCACCGAGTGAACCTATCATCATGTATAAACATTGATTAATTTCAATAAACTATTAACCTCTTAAGGAGTAAGGAATGTAGGTTAAGGATGATATCAAATTGAATTTGATTAACTAAGATTAAAATATACTTACGGTAGAGTCGGTTTAATGTTTTTATAAAATATCTTTTTACAAATCCGGATGCGCAATTAGATTTTACAATGGACAAATCCGGATGTGTGATTAATCATGAGATTAACAGTTGACAAGCCCAAAAGTCTACAGGTGTGACAAGCCCAAAAGAAATTTCTTCCGAGATGATTTAAGAGAACAATCAAGTTCTTACTCACAAAGTCAGTTTGAATAAGATTATTGTCTAAACTTCTCAGTGATACACATGTTTGAAAAAAATATTGTTATAATATCATAGCCTAGCACATCTACAATTAATTCCTTCAGGTGAAGGGATGATTACTAAGTTGGACTAAAAATTGATCAATCAATCAAAAAACAACTACAGAAGTGAGTAAAATCTATTTACCAATAATAAGCAAAGTTAGAGGAGTTTGATATTCATTCTCTAAGAATTCGTAAGAAAAAGCTTTACCGACCATGTTTAATTGTAGAAAATCTTTTTTGATCAACACACCATAAGATTGAGGCCACAATATATATAAATATATATTTTTAAAAACAAAACTGAAACATTCTAGATTGAACCAATTAAACATTAGTCCATAGTTCCATCACTTCTAGATGCATGAATTTTGCATCCACCAATGGATCTACTAATAATTAATGTAGCATCAATGAATGACTTAGTATCCAATGAATACTAAAATCGGCGAGTACTTCCAACTAATCCCTTCTTCCACACCATAGATTGATTAATTCATAATTTTTTCCAATCCTTTATAAGGAGTTCTAAAACGTTCGAGTGATTATATGCACAAGTATTTAGATACTACACACACAAGAATAATCCATTAATGAATACTACGCAACAAATTATATTTTCAATTAATGCAATAATAATTAATTTATACAAGGAAACATCAATGTGTTTGTTCCTTTAATTAAATGTTCTACATTCACCCATAAATTGTAGCATTTCATTCTTTACACAAAACTGAAATATTAATAAAATACCGTGACCCAAGTTGATGGTGTATGAATTGATCCTCGATTCAAAGTCTAGCACAATACTTCTCTCCACTTTCTAATATAGAGACTTCACCAGTACTTCCGAACCAACACTAGGGGTACTATTCTTCCCCCTTATCCCCCCAAGCCGCAAAGGGGCCACACACAAAAACCAAAAATACAATAGCACCCAAGCTTGCCTCTCAAGGAAGAGCTTCCACTCCTTTCAAGCTTGGAACCTAACTCTCACAAGTAAAACTTAGTCAAGAAAATTTTTGGCAGCATAACAGTACTAACAAAGGTCATTGCTTTTCACCTCTCCTCCATTTATTTTATAGAATTATTTTCAATGACACTTGTCCCCATGTACAACTAATTCATTTTTAATAATTAAATTAAATGATTATTCACTCAACACATGTGTTATACTCTCCCAAAATTGCACATGTAATTCCTCTTTTTATATTATTTAAAAGCCAATTCCCCTCACATTCCCCAATGTGTTCATATTTTTTTCTCTTAGATGTCTCTTAGTTCCCCAAATTCCCATTTAATGAGTGTCCCCTAACTAGATCTTAGTTTGAGTTGATTTATGAGTCTTCTTTGAGTTAGAATTAGGTGTAGATTGACTCAAGATACCATTCTATGTCTACACCTATTCTCTCATGTTTTAATTTCTTTCTATTTTGAAAATCCCTTTTATTATTTTCATGCACACATGTGCATTTTACCCAACCTTTAAATTTTTATTCCCCTTTTTCTTAGAATTATATTTTATCTCAATTATTTTTAATTTGTTTAAAATTTTGTTTAATCCCATATTTAAACTTAGACCTAGACTTAGGATTATAATTTTGTTAGGCTTCTAAGTTTATAATTTACTGTCTAATTAATATTTTATTCTAACAAGGTCTAAACATTTCTTTATTTTCTAGGCCATCTGGATTTATTGACTCACGTTTAATTACACGACGTGCCCTTCAAGACACACCTCCGTGCTCCAAGGGTGCCACTTTCCTTTGACTAGTTTTGGAATTTTTTCGGACCCTTGGAGTCAACACTCCATTCGGTCGAGATTGTGAGAGACTAAGGGATTCTAAGGAATATCTATTACACCTTATTTCATGCCCCTTACAATTATTCATGAGTGTCTTTCTCAGTCTGCCCTCACAGCATCGTGGACCTCTCAAACTAGGTAATCTTTAACCTATAGTTCAGGTGACAACAAGAGTGCTAGTAGGCTATGACAGGGATGCTGCCACACCTCTCCCTCAAATTTTTGGTTTCTGTGCATGCCCACTTTACTCCTTATGTGAGTCAGATTATCAAGCATCGTCAAGCCTGCATCTACTGACAACAACAATGTCAATAATCTATATAAATTAATCATACTGTAATCAATCATATATCACATGTGTGTAAAATGAAATATTCAAACAAAATGAAATTCACTCCCTGACTAAATCCAAATTCCAAGGGAATTGTTGATGTCGTCTGCATCGTCAACCTGTCATGTATCCTGCATACTCAGGGAAACCCATCAGCTATTGAATCATGTCTCCTTGCCGTCAGTGGAAAACCAACATTGAAATCCATCGAAATGACTTCCCATTTCGATTTAGGAATTGCATGTGGCTATAATAAACCTACTGCATGTCTATGTTCAGCTTTCAGTTACTGACATTCTAGAAATATCGCCATGTAACTAACTATGCCCACTTTCATTCCTTTCCAGAAGAATAAAGGCTTAAGGTCTCCCTTCATCTTCGTGATTCCATGATGAGCCATGTATATCGCTCGATGATCTTCGCTTAAAATCAAACTTCTTAATCTGTCATTAGGAGGTACATAAATTCTGTTGTTATACCTCATCAATATGTCACTGTCAAGTGAATATCCTTCATACCTCAGTATGATCATACTATTTTGTGCGATATTATCCTTAACTTCTTTGTACCAATCATTGCCGATATGTAAGGCTAGGATCTTTTCCTGAAGATTCCTCTTAAGTAGTATTACCAAGAATATATGTGGTCTCCGACTCAACGCATCGGCTATTATGTTCCTTTAATGTAAGTAATCTCAAAATCATATTCACTAAGTATTTCTGACCAACGCCTTTCTCCTGCGTTCATGTCACTCTGCGTAAAAATGTGCTACAGTCCACAATGATCTATCTTTAATTCAAATTTTCATCCAATCAAATAATGTCTACAAACTCGTAAGGAATATACAATTGCTAATAACTCCAAGTCATTTGTTGCATAATTCTCTTCATTCCTTCTTAATTTCCTTGAGATGTAAGCGATCACTCGACCGTCTTGCATAAAAAATCCACCTATACCTTCCTTGGATGCGTCCGTGCATACCAAGAATTCTTTGTCCATGTTGGGGACCTTCAATGTCGGCACTGTCGTTAACAACCCCTTAAGATTTTGAAATTATTCTACGCATTTCACCGTCCATACAAATTTCTTGTTTTTCTTCTGCAATTCCGTAATTGGATTTGCTATCTTCATAAAACTTTCGACAAAGCGTCCATAATAACCTACTAACCCCATAAATCTATGTACTTCTTGTATGTTCGTCGGTGTTGGAAATTCCATAATAGCCTCCACTTTCGATGGATCCAAAACAATACCTTCTCTAGATATGATATGTCCTAAGTAATGAATATTTGATTAGTAAAGAGAACAATTCGACAGTTTCTCGTACAACTTGTTTTCTCTTAGGCACTGTAAAACCAATCTCAAATGTTTGTCGTGAATAAATAAGTATATCGTCAATGAATAGTTGTACAAACTTTTCCAAGTATTTTCAGAACACCCCGTTCATTAAACTCATGAATAATCCCGAGGCATTCGTCAATCCAAACGGTAGAACAGTAAACTCATAGTGTCTGAATAACATCTTAAATTTCGTCTTAGGGATATCTTCTTCCTCAATCCGTAGCTGATGATATCATGATATCAAGTCAATATTTTAAAACATCATTGCTCCCTTCAATCCTTGGCAATGGATACTAATTCTTGATCGTAGCTTTGTTTAATTGACGGTAGTCAATACAAAGCCTCCACGATCCATCCTTCTTTCTAAAAAAAATCACTAGTGCACCCCACGATGATATGCTTGGACGTATATGTCCTAAATCCAACAACTCCTTCAATTGAATTTTCAAGTCCTTCAATTTCGGTGTCGACATCCGATATGGCGTTCTTGCAATCAGTTATGTTCCAAGTTTTAGATCTATGGTAAACTCCAATTCTCTTTCAGAAGGAAAAACTGTTAATTCTTCAGGAAAGACATCGAAAAACTCTGGTACTACATGAAGGTTTTCTAACCCTTACATATCTCCCTTTTCATTTAGCGCTAAGATGGTTTATAAATTACACCCCTTGCACATAATTTTCTATAATTGTAGGGAAGAAATAAACCTTAAGTACACTCTCTGTTTTCTTCCTACAATCACTCTACTCTGTCCCAAATCATCCATCAAACTTAATTGTTTCATATTGTAGTTAAGTATCACATCATGCGATTCCAACCAGTCCATGCCAATCACTATTACATAAGATCCTAAGATCATGACATATAGGTTGGACTTCATTACAAAATCACCCAGGTTAATGTTACAGTCGACAACTATTTCTCCAACTTTATATTTGGCACCCAATGCCATTTCTATGTATCTGAACTCGTCCTGCTCGACTATCTTCACCTTAATTCTCTTAAGCACTGCACTAGAAATAAATCTCTCTATAGCTCCTGGATCTATCAAAATACTAAAATTTTGATCAAATATCATACTTGACATCTTGAGCATGGTGGATTGGTGCTCAGCCTAGCGGTTATTCGCCACTACCTATATCTTGTGGGCCTTTCCCAAATATCCAATTGTAGTGGGTCCTGATGATTTGATTGCTCTGGCCTTCTCAATCATACAATCTCACTGGTAATGTGTCTCTCCACATTTCCAACATCCATTCTTCAATCCAATGCTCCTGGTCCCCGATGTAGAAGTTGTCATCCTAGATGCCTGTGGTTCTAGTATGTTTTGCTGACCATATCTAACTATTGTTGCTACTATAGACAATTCTACTGTTGTTACTATGGTGCTCTATAAGGAGTCCTATTCTAAAGAGTTTTTCATCGCAGTGTCGAGAACATAGGTCCTCTGGGCATATCACGGTGCCCAAAAGTCTATCTAGATAGTGTTTGTTGTTGTTGTGTTCTCGGTGTCGCCTGTCCAATCTATCTAGAAGGAGTATTTCCCTGGCCCCCACTATTCAGCTGAAATACTGCCATGTGTACTTTCATGTTGGAGGTGTAATCACAAAGTGTGAAGCACATCTCCATGTTCTCCAACCATGCCTCGGCGACTAAGCCTTCTATGGCACCCCAGAGATTGAGGAACTTCACTTTCTTGAGTTCTCTATGTATACTACTAATACCTATTTGATCCAAATTATTTTGAGAATGACATGAAGGAAGAAATATAACCGAGATATAACAATGAAATACACAAAAATATAGAAGAGAACATAGAAATACAGTGAAACCCAACTTGTATTACTGAATAAGATAGAAAAACATTGTAGAACACAAACTGGAAAAAGGGGTAGCTTATCTTTAAAAATAAAGAGATGTTGGCTACGCTTCATTCACAAGAAGCTTTGCATCACACTCCATTGCACGATTAAAGAACCTCCTTCACCTCAATTATATATGAGAGAGTGAGCAGAGAACAATTCCCATGATGCACGTGGGATAAATTGGACTAAGTTTATAAAATTCCATAGGAATGTAAAATACTAGGACTTCCTGCGTGGTCAACCATCACAATACTACTCTATCCTGAGCGCGCTTAACTGTGGAGTTCTAATGGGTTTCATTGCATTAATGCTATGATGTAGGCATGTACATAAAACCACTAGGAAATCATTACATGATGTCTGTAATTAACAAATGAAGATGACATTACATTCCATTCCCCATCAAAAGGGTGAATATCATGGTTTATCAAAACCACAGGCTCAAGATGGTGATTCAGTGAAAAATATGGATGGCCACTAAGATCCATCTAGATCATTGTTGGAGTGCATTGTGAACCCTCATTGGGCATAGACGCTCTTTCCTCATCTCGATCTAGGTGATTGATCAATGCATATGACATCCTCTGAAAGGATCTCATCATACCTACCACATCTCCCACAACAACCTACTCTTTCTCAATAATATTCTCATCTTCCCGAGGGTTAGATCCCTCTGGCATGGATACTCTTGGAGGAGGCATACCTCTTCCTCCCACACCACGATGTCTACTTCCCCTGCATCCTCTAACCATGATTACTTGCATGGACAATTTCAAATTTTATTAGTGATACATCTTAAACCATTTTATCTAACATAGTGGATGGTGTAATGGGACCCTTGTCGTAGGGATGAACCCGCTCTGATACCATATGTGACACCCATCCTTGATACTTAATGACAACTCCAAGGACATAATAGAAATAACTAAATTTGGTAAAGAAATTTTACTCTAATTTAAAAATGCGCAATAAATTATTTTAAGAATAAAATAATTGATTAAAGAAATCATGCTCGCACCTTAATCTAAGTTAAACAAGATGTAATAGACTTGTTTTATGGAAAAATATAAGGACATAAATGGAAGAGCTTTGACATTTAACTACCTATTAATGGTTGATCATCCTCGCTTAATTCTTATAAATTAGGATGATATAATATCACAATATATTTAGGTAAGATTTTTTTTTTCTTTTGCACAAGGAATTTCAATAACTATCTTCATCATCATCTAACACTAATTGTTCATTTTTTTACATCTAAATTAAAACAACTGATAATTTTGAATATCACAATTTATTAGCGTAACCATTAATACATAAGGCTTAAACTATAATCCAACCTAAAGTACTCATTCACATTTAGGGTAATGTTCAACCTAGTATATATATTATAACAAGATCATAACCCAACTAATTATATTTAATAATAATTAAAAACTAATATTATTATTTCTTATTACATTAATATTAAGAAGATCTTTTAAGGACCCCTCCATAAGTCAGGTTTGACATTTTTCTTTTCTTTTTAGAGTTCATAATCTAATTCCTTTATGCGTAGTGTTATAATGTACTTCCTACAGGATATAATATTAGTTTAAAATTTTCTTTCTTTTTCTTTATGAAGTTAAGGGATGTTAGAATTTTTAATGCAGAAAACACAATTCACAGTGATAATTAACAATCACACATAAGAAATAGACATGGGGATTTCACGTGGTTCACCCAAACATTGGGCTACATCCACCAAGCATAGGCATCAGTTGTCTTATTATTCAGATTATGGAGATTACATCATATTTTCAAGTTTCTCATACACTCAGTCTCTCATAGTCATTTTTGCCTCTACGGGATTACATGAATTTATACATTCATACAAGAAACTAAATATTAAATGCAATCCCTATCCATTTTCTAACTTGGTCTATTTGGTTGTAACCAACACAGAATAATAGGATCCAAATATATTTTTGGTAATTGGTTGTCACCAAATCCCAACAATCTCCACCTTGACAACAATTAACCTAATACCTTGCTTCTTCCTTTTGTTCATCACCTTTTCTGCAAGCCAAGAGAAGTGATGCAGGAGCATCATCTCACGTCAGCCAGCTAGACAGCCGACCACGTCAAGCACACGCATTAAATATGCAAGAGAGGCGTCGCCCTCATTTTGTTTTAGAATTGAATGTAATTAAATGTTTAAGCTGTTGAGCTGTGAAGCCATGCCTTTGCGCAGGTTGTAGATAAGATAGGCCTTTAATGTTTGCAGGGATGAGATCTAGATCCATATGTTGGACTAGACAGCCCATTCAATGTATTTGAATAAGGTAGGTAGGTTGGAGGGAATAGCTCGAAGAGCCCCCCCCCCCCTCTCAGGTAAAAGAGATTTAGTATCTCATTTTGTAAGAGAGAGTTAGTAGAAAGTAGAGAGGATAGAATAGAAGAGAATATGTGAGTAGAGAGCAGAAAAGAAGGAGCTGAGACCTTGTTATAGGACGTGCTCAAGAACACTTTGTAAATACAGGCATTTTCCATTTTAATCTAAACAGAAGCAGTTTTTCCTGCATGAATTCTGTGTTGAATGAATGTCTATGAGTGTTCATATGTGTTGTAGATGTATACTGTAGGTTTGCATTTGCAGGAGTGTGTCTGATTTTAGGTGAAGGTCTTTGAGGCATCATACAAGGAGGGTGTGACAGAACGTTGTGGGTTCTGATAGCCGTGCACAGAGGATGCACTTATGAATTCTACGGGTTCAGACAAAGACGTGCTGCGGCACAAGAACTGGAGTCAACAACTCAGGAGAAAGACCTCAAGGTTGCTGAATACCTTGGAGGCAAGGTTGTGTAGGAGAGACACAGTTGCAAATAGAAGCTCTGAGGAGTTCTGTGAAGCTCTGCCAAGTGGGCATTGAGCATATGCACAATGGTGCATTGGTAAGAACTCTGCTGTGAGTTCCTAAGAAGAACCAGAATCACTGAGGATTCTGAGAGCTCTTCCAAGTGGGCATTGAGCAGGTGCAAGGAGTGCACAGAGGATAGAACTTTTGAACGTTCTGGGAGAAGATACTCTGCCAGGTGGGCATTGAGTAGGTGTGCAGACAGGCACATAAGAGAAGAGAATTCTTTGAAGTTTGAAGTTAGAGGAAGAATCCATTGAGGGATCTTCACAGGGTTACTGAAAACCCTGAAGGATCAGCAAGAAGTTGCTTGTGGCAGAGGATATCCAGGAGGGCATCCAAGAATTATCCATTTGCAAGAGAAAGGAAGAAGGATAAAATCCCTTAGGGATCTGAGTACCTGGAGAAGCTCAGGAAAGACAACACTATGTGTGCGTGAAGACTCTGTAGAGGCACAGAAGTCAAAGAATCCCTTGAGGATTCGAAAGGAGTAAATCTCAGGAGGAATAGCGTCATGGAGAACGCAGGCGAGGCTTAAAGTTGAGGAGCTCGCAGAGAAGGAAGACAAAGGTCGAGGCCTTTGAGAACTTGGAATTTTCCCAAGGCTGGAAGAAAGTGCGCAAGCTCAGGAGGGAGCACAGCAGCCGCCAGATTGGCAGGAGAAAGAGATCTGGACCGTTGATTTCTACGTCCAGGAAGGAAGTCAAGGAGGAGCGCACAAGAAGGACGGATCTGCACCGTCAGATCTAGAGAAAAATGCCGTCAGCCGTTAGATCTGGTGAAGGAGCAAGGAGGTTACGACTGGGTTTCCAAGGTGTGAGCCCAGGAGATTGTGGACCGTCGAATGTTCACATAGATACTCATCAGCTGTTGGATCGGATAGAAGGTGCAAGGGGTTTAAACCTTCTCAAGACGGACAAGAGTCCCGACACATATCGGGATATCGAGGTGTCGAGAATCAGGATATTGAAAATCCTGTGGACAGGAGATCAGGTAAGTTCACAGTGAAAACCCTGATACAGATCTGAGCCGTCCGTTTGTGGAGACGCATCGCGATAATCGAGCGCCCATCGGTATATCGGCTACCAGGGTTTGGAGTTGATAGAGAATTTATGTCATCGGGGTATCAAAAACTCCAAAATTGTGAGATTGGATCAGGGTCATCCATCTATTGGGGACACGTGGTGGAGATCCAGACTATCGGGGGAAGTCCTGATAGAAAAGTCAAACCGGTGCATCGGGGTTCGGCATTTTGCGAATCCAGAGAGAAAGACTTCCAGAGCAGCGGAAGTTGCGAAATCGCGAGAAGTGATAAGGACCGTCCATCTTGAGGGGACGCATGGAGGAGATCAGAGTATTCGGGAGATTTCCCGAAAGGAAATTCGTCTATTGACATTACGGGCATCGGGAAATCGGGAATCCCGATGATAAGAGGTTTGTGCATTTCATAATTGTGAAGTACGAAACCTCGAAAGGAGGTAAGACTGCGGTCACGGGGGTAGTGGTCATATGGGCCAGGAGTTTAGCCAGGAGGGATAACGCGTAAAGCGTTGTATCGACGAATTGATTCATCGAAGATTGGGAGATCGCGGGGACATAGGTTCATGACATCGAGGATCACAAAACCCCGAATCCCAATAAGGAGTATGACTGTGGTCATATAAGAGGAGGTCACGTGGACTAAATGCATAACCAGGGAGGCTAAGGCAGCAAAGGCGCATATCGGTGAATCGGAGTTCGAGAGTCCATGAGGACAAGAACTCTTGACGTCGGGGATCACGAAACCCCAAAACCCGAAATTAAGTCGGGGAAGTTCACGACTGAGTGCAGAAGACTGTGAGGAGAAAGAGAAGGACCTGTGGATCAGGTTTTGAGTAGAGATTCCAGTAGGGAATCGAAAGAGTCACTTTGGCTCATGGACTGATTGAACGATCCCGTGGACAGACGTAGGAGACGTCTGCCATCAAGAAGCCAAACATCACTACAACTTCTCTAATAAAACTGGTTTCATGATCTCGCCTGTGTGACTTGCACGACTTTGGATTTCCTAAGGGGTCACTCCACCTCCAACATGTCTTCCACAACTGCATTGTGAGACATATTTAGTGATAGGTTTCCTCCTGTCCAAAACACCTATAAAATATACATTACAGTTATCAGAGACCATCTTAGTGTAACCATTATAGGTGACATTTGTGCTTCTCAAACGTTGAAGCACCCATTTCACTGCAAAACCTGAATCTGTCATGTTTCTGACAACATCATTAGCATGTGAAACATCTGGTCTTAACCATTTCATCACATACAACATACCTCCTACTGAACTTACACGAGACATAATATTTTCTTCTTTATAGACAGGCCCTATACTTGAAGAAAACTTATAATGGAAAGCAAGAGGGATAAAAATTGGTTTTACAATGTTCATTCCGAACTCCAACCACAACTTACCATACCATATCTATGTACTTCTATGCCCTCAATTTGTTTTGTTGGTCCTTGATCCCTCATCTGAATTGTCTAGTCCATCTAAGCCACTTTCTTATTGATTTTATCCATGCTTTGGCTTGCATCAAGCATATCATCAACAAAGAACATCAAGACTATGAATGTACTATAAACTGTATATTCATTCCTACCCTTTGAAAAATTCTGACTCACTATGAAGGATTCAAACATCTTGTACATTTTCCTGGGTACCAATAGGCCATACAATGAATTACCTAGCATGCAAAAAAAATTACCGTTGCGATCTTGAATCAACCCTTTTGGTTTTTCCATACATATTATATCTTTGTCAATTATGCCCTTGTGAGAAGTAGGATCCCACACACAACATCCCTTTATACTATCATCACAACTTGCAGAGATATAAAACAAGCAGGAATTTAGAAACAAAGATTTTAAGTCTGGAACTGATTTACCTTTTACCAGTACCTGCAATTCTTTCTTGTTCTTATGACCTTGATGCTTCTACCATAAACAATAAGATACATCTGTCACTTCAGATGCCACTTTAGTACTGCCTTCCAACTTATAAAGGTTATCAACCTTTGTTGCCTTCATCACTACTAAATTCCCTTTCGACACTGTGAGAGCTCCACCTTGAACTGTATACTTATATCCACAAGAATCAAACACTCTTAATGAAATCAAATTTGGTTTAAGCTCAGGTACATATCTAACATCCGTTAATTCCCTGAGAATACCATCGAACATCCTGATTCTAATATTGCCAACCCCAATAGTTTTACATGGAATACCATTTCCCATAAACACTACACCCTCATCAATAGATTGGTAAGAACATAACCAATTTATATGTGAGAACATGTGGTGGGAGGCACCTAAATCTAACTTCCATTCTTCTTGATATTATAAATTACTAGAAATGGATAAAACGTGATCAATTATACCTGAATTTGTTACAGTTAAATTTGCTTCCTTCGTAGAGTTTTCCTTAGATTCCTTTATCTTCCAGTAGTCTTTCTTGATATGTCATGTTTTTCCACAGTGACAATATTTTTCTTTACCCTGTATTTGTCTTGACTTATATCGGAAAGAACTTCTTTCATTCTGCTCTTTAATTCGACCTCTAACCAACATCGCCTTTGAAGTTGAGGTTTCTTTACTAGATTTTCTCCTCATCTCCTCAACCAACAAAGCTCCCACAACAGAGTCATAATCTAAAACTTATGTTGAGCTAAAGCTAATAGAGGTGACTAGATTATCCCAAGACTCAGGCAACGAACACAACAATGTAATAGCCTTATCCTCATCTTCAAATTTAACTTCCATACTAGTCAGTTGAACTATAAGGGTATTAAAGGTATTTAAATGGTCAGCGACTTTTGTACCTTATTTCATTCACAAACTGTACAAATGTCTCTTCAAGTAGATTCTTCTCATCAAGGACTTCGTCATATATAGAATTTTCAGCCTGCTCCATAAGCCTGATGTTGTATCCTCTTCTATGATATTAAATAGAACCTCATCAACCATACATAACCAAATGGTGCTAAGAGCTTTCGCATCCAGATCCTCCCATTCCTATTCTGTCATGGTTGTTGGTTTCTTTGACTTTCCTGCCAATGCATTTTCCAACCCTTGTTGCACCAGTAAATCCTGCATCTTGAGCTTCCAGAGCTCAAAGTTATTTTTACCGCTGAACTTTTGAACTTCAAACTTCGAACTCTGCATCTTAGCCATTTTTTCTTAAGAAACCGGATAAAAATTTTATAAAACCCAAAGCTTATCAAAACAATCTTTATAATATGATGGTTGATAAAATATTACAAAGGCTTAAGGGATAAATACAAGATTTAATAATTTAAACCAAAAAACCCTTTAACTTTTAAAACCTTATAACTCCCACCTTTTAATTAATATTATATTAAATCTCAAATGTATTAAACATTTACTCAATTAAAAGAGGCCCTTTTTACTTCATCCACCAACCACGTGACTTTACACCTTTTAATTAATAAAAAACAAAATCACCTTTTAAGAAACTCCTTCACCTTCTTTAATCGTTTTAAACATTTACTTCACGACAAAGCCGATCCACCTTAAAAAATTTCAAACGTGAATATTGAAGAGGAGTCGTAACTTTATCAAATGGAGCTGCCGCATGCACCTCATGTTTCCACTACAGGGAGTCCGCACCTCTCAACACAGTTGAGTTTGGAAATCCGTAAAAATCTACGCACTGTTCCTTTGTACCAACTGTAGAAATTTCAACAATCTGCCATGATTGAAAGGTTGAGTAGTAAGACTTCGCACCCTTCCAGACGAGGGACCTGTGGAAATGTATAAATTTACACACCTTCATACAGATTTAAATTTTGTTGGCTACTCTGAGAATTTGAAGCTCCTCCAACCAGCTCTAACCAACTCTAACCAACTCTGATACCACTTGTTAGAATTGTTAATGCGGAAAACATAATTCACAGTGATAATTAACAATCACACACATAAGAAATAGACACAGGTATTTCACGTGGTTCACCCAGACGTTGGGATACATCCACCAAGCATAGGCATCAGTTGTCTTATTATTCGAATTATGGACATTACATCAGATTTGCAAGTTTCTCATACACTTAGTCTCTCACAGTCGTTTTTGCCTCTATGGGCTTACATGAATTTATACATTCATACAAGAAACTGAATATTAAATGCAATCCCTATCCATTTTCTAAGTTGGTCTATTTTGTTGTAATCAATGCAAAATAATAGGATCCAAATATATTTTTGGTAATTGGTTGTCACCAAATCCCAACAAGGGAGAGTAATCTAATCTTTCATAGATTCAACCTTTAGTATTTTTTGAAAAACATAATCTTATATATTTCTTTCTTACAAGTAAATATCAATGACAGATAAACTGTTAATTCAATCCAATCTTTTTAGAATTTATTTATTTCTATCATTCTAGTCACCTGGTGACCCTATCATCATTTATAAATATTGATTAATTTCAATAAAATATTAACCTCTTAAGGAGTAAGGAATTCAGGTTAAGGATGAGATCAAACTGAATTTGATTAACTAAGATTAAAAGATACTTACAATAGAGTTAGTTTAGTGTTTTTATAAAATAATTTGGGGTTGTCTGTCACAACATTGATATAATAGACCTCAGAATCTAAGTAAGGTCACACATACAACTCCAGGGACACTAAATTGATTATCGTCTCAATTGGTGTCAAGGTGAATTCATGTCTAACTACCATCATTAATTCGAGGAGTCCAGGTGTAATTACATGAATAGGGACCAATCCACAATAATATTTTACAATCTAGCAAGGTATGACGTTATCGCTAAGAAAATTACTCATCGTATAAATAATTAAAATATGCTCGAAGGTGACACTATATCTAATTGTTGGGCAGAAAATACCTAAGCAGAGAACTGGTATTTAATTAAATAAAATGAATGGTATAGGCGTCCAGTCAAGAAAAAAGTATTAATTAGAAAGGATTATGATAATCTCTAATTTCCAGGAGACTACAGTTAAAGGTGATTAGTCACCCAAGAGTCTCTGTAAAACTATATCTTAATAGGTTCGTTAAATGAAGACTAGGAACTACAACTGGTAGTCCCTGATCTTATTGTTAAATGTAAGGAATAAGGTTCTCTTGAAAAACCTCTGGTGTAGGCATACTCACTAATCGGTTAGATAAGAACAAAATTCTCAACTCTCACCCAGAAGTTTTGTGTGTTCTTACTATCTAAGAATATATATAAGAAATAATGTGGGCAAAGGATCAACTTTAACACAACACCTGTGTTAAGAGAGTAGGTGTTTAACCTGCAACAAAAATGGAAATCCATACTAGTAGACCCAACTGAAGGAGGTACGCAGGTAGGTTAGCTAAAGGTCTAAGTTGTTCACACACGAAGGTAAGACTCTACAATGGACAAATCCAAATGCACGATTAATCTTGAGATTAACAGTTGACAAGCCCAAAAGTCTATAGGTGCAACCCCATTCGAACCAAAAATTTATTTCGAGATGTTCTGAGAGAATGATCAAGTTCTTATTCACAAAGTCAGTTTGAATAAGATTATTGTCTAACATTATTAGTGATACACATGTTTACAAATCATTATATTTGGGAGGAATTTCAATTTCGCAAGAAAACTTTATTGTTATAAGATCAGAACCTAGCGCATCTACAACTGATTGCTTCAGGTGAAGGGATAATTACTAAGTTGGATTAAACATTGATCAATTGATCAACATACAACTATAGAAGTCAGTAAAATCAGTTTACCAGTAATAAGAAAAGTTAGAGGAGTTCGATATTCATTCTCCAAGCATTAACAAGCACAAGCTTTACCAACCGAGTTTAATCGTAGTAATTTTTTTTTGATCAACACACCTTAACATTGAAGCTTTGCACTATATATATAAAACCCTGTTTCCCCCAGATTGTAAATATAACTGGACTAGCCAAGGACTATGGAAAACTCATAAGTATGAATATGTGACTTGCAGGAAGAGGTCAATGAATGTGAATAATATTTTGAATTGATTGCAGGACTGCTGAGCGGGGATGTGCATAAAAGAGACCACGATGGTGGTGGAAGGCTCCTAAAAAGGTGGCATTAACTTCCACCCTGAATGAATACCGTATTTGGACTCCACTGGCCTGGAGAATCGAAAGCGGCTCGCTGGCCCCCAAATTTAATGTCTCGCAGGCTGGTAGGTGGGCGGCTTGATGAGGGATGGGATGGTGAACCACCCATCCGTAGAGCCGTCAGGCCTGATCGACGCGAGGGTAATCATGCCACATGCAACCTCGCGAGAGGATAAGGCGTATGGCAGAAGCGATGGAAGGGGGAAGACACGAGGGGAACTATGGCAATTTTTTTTACACAGAGTGAGTGATAGCAGAGAGAAAGGATTGCAACCTTCGCTCCTGGTCACTGGCAGATGAAGAGACATAGTCTCAGAACATCGTGGTCTCAACTCGGGGGTGGCTAGTGGTAAATCTGTTGGGAGTCGCTAAGCCTACAGTTGGGTGGAAACGAGCACCCCTCTCAGCAGTTACACCGATTTCTGAAGTCATTTTTGATAAGTGTTTTATATATATTACATCTTGAAATTCATAGACTGGTATATGTATATATATATATATATATATATATATATGCTCATAGAACTGTCAAATTATGAATGATTTCTGTGTAAAAATGTCTGTGCAGTGTGTGATGGAAATGAATAGGTATATGCTCATAACAGAGGAAACCACACATGATGTGCATGGATAAATAAATGGTATTTTTCCTAGATTGAACTAAGTTAGGTTCCCAGCCCATTCTCGGGAAGTTGCTTTCCCTTATCTGTCTCATGGATACCCGGTATAGATCTCTTCACAGATATTTCCTCCTTAGAAAGGTTCACAAAGAACCCAAGAAAAAAGGGGACTTGAACGCACAAGTCTTAACAACCCTGCATAAAGAGGAACGACCCTCTTAAATCCCGCAGTAGCAGCGTAGGGAAAAGTACTGATCAATGGACGAGATATTTTCGGAGAGTCTGCGGTCATTCACGATCGATTAAACCGAAGGAATGAACGAGGGTGTTAATTTCCTTAACCCTTTTTCCTCTATCTTCATGAATAGCGAGGAGATCTGAGTCGTAGACCCCCAGGCTCCATGAGAATATCTGGACCGTTGGTTTTTCCACGTCCAAAGGGCAGTAGGAAAGGGCGCGGCATCGGGACCGATCTGAATCGTCAGATCTTAGCTAGGAAACCCGACAGTCGTTAGATATATAGGGAGATAGACGAGGGTTAAGCCTCGTGAAGAAGTCCAAAAGTTGGATTCTCCAAGTCGTGAGTGACGAAGATACGAGAGGATCAGAGCCGTCCATCTGAGGAGGACAGGTGGCAGAGATCTAGGGATCTCGTGAGCTCAGAGGTTCACGGGGTAGAAGTCCAAAAGTTGGACGCTCCAAGTCGCGAGTGGCGAAGCTATGAGAGGATCAGAGCCGTCCATCTGAGGAGGACAGGTGGCAGAGATCCAGGGATCTCGTGAGCTCGGAGGTTCGCGGGGTAGAAGTCCAAAAGTTGGACGCTCCAAGTTGCGAGTGGCGAAGCCACGAGAGGATCAGAACCATCCATCTGAGGAGGACAGGTGGCAGAGATCCAGGGATCTCGTGAGCTCGGAGGTTAGCGGGGTAGAAGTCCAAAAGTTGGACGCTCCAAGTCGCAAGTGGTGAAGCCATGAGAGGATCAAAACCGTCCATTCGAGGAGGACAGGTTGTAGAGATCCAGGGATCTCGTGAGCTCGGAGGTTCGCGGGGTAGAAGTGCAAAAGTTGGACGCTCCAAGTCGCGAGTGGCGAAGCCACGAGAGGATCAGAGCCGTCCATCCGAGGAGGACAGGTGGCAGAGATACAGGGATCTCGTGAGCTCAGAGGTTCGCGAGGTAGAAGTCCAAAAGTTGGACGCTCCAAGTCGTGAGTGGCGAAGCCACGAGAGGATCAGAGCCATCCATCCGAGGAGGACAGGTAGCAGAGATCCAGGGATCTCATGAGCTCGGAGGTTCGCGGGGTAGAAGTCCAAAAGTTGGACGCTCCAAGTCGCTAGTGGCGAAGCCACGAGAGGATCAGAGCCATCCATCCGAGGAGGGACAGGTGGCAGAGATCCAGAGATCTCGTGAACTCGGAGGTCCGTAGGGTAAGGGTCCAAGCATTGAGTACTCTTAGTCGCGAGATGCGAGGAGCGAGAAAGAAGGGTAGCCGTTGGATCTGGGTCACAGGAGAATCATTGGATCCACACGTAGGATCGTGAATCGAGGTTTCATAGGTTGAAGCCCTTGATCTTGGCAACAAAAACTGCGAAGTCACGAAGTGCGATAATTTGACGGGATCAGAACCACCCATTAATTGGGACGCGTGTCAGGAGATCTCAAGAAGTCGGAGAATCGGAGTTTTCGAAGACGTGAACCTCTTACATGTTGGAATCACGATCCGCGATATCCCGATAAGATTAGGACCGTCCATTGGCAGAGGACACGTGGCGGAGATCAAGCACCATCGGCATTGGCGCATCGGGAAATCGACATTCCCAGGGACAAGAGGACGGGGAAGTCCCAGGCGAAAACCCCGACATAATCCGAGCCGCCCGTTCAGAGGGACAAGTGTCAAGGATCCAGTGAGAGTGAGAAAAATCAGAAAATCATGAATTCCGTGGGCGTATGTACATCGACACTAGAAACCCCGTAGCCCCAATGGGAGTATGACCGTGGTCATAAAGAGGAGGTCATGCAAACTAAGAACTTAGCCTAGAAGGATAACGGCCATTTAAGTGCGTCGGGATTGTTGGGAACAGAAATCCCAACGGAAAGGGACAAAAGACCACAGTTATGTACAGAGAGTCGGGTAGGTAAATAGAAGACCTGCGACTCGGGGATTGCCATTTTTCTGCTACATGCTCTGGGGATTCTCGCTATTGAGAAATCAACCAAAAATTTTGAATTATGGTAGTGGATATGTTACAAATTGGTATCAGAGCATGGTTACAACACTCGGTCTGATTGGGCCCATGCACCAGTCGTGCATAAACCTCGTTCGAAACACTCCTATGAGGAGTACCCCTGACTTAACTATCTTTCCCAGGATTAAGAACCTGGAAAATGAAAACCCGACTGTGTGTGCATGTGAAAGAGTTATGAATTTATGCGCCATTTATAAAAATGAATTTAACTCTTGACTAATAGTCAGAGTTTGTCTTTTCACTCAAGCGGATGATCAACCGCGGGAATCCACAGACGCAGAGTATGGTGACTCACCAAGAGGTGGGAGAAGGCTCCCACAACGGAGACGAGGAGTCCGATGAGAGAAGAGCAATAGGAACCCCTCCAGACCTAGTTGAGACTGTGAGGAGTCTCATGGTCGAATTGCAAAGCTGCAAGGCCGATAATGAAAGGATGATGAAAGAACAAGAAAATAAAACTGAAATTAATGCAGTCCTACTGCAGAGCTTATCCGACCTACAGCGAAAAATGAAACATGAACCTGAGGTGTAGAATCGTGGTCATGTCAGTAGCCACACTGAGAGAAGCACATCCAGAAAGGTCCACCCCAAAGGAAAAGGACCAATTCCAGACGATTCCACTGAGAAGGAAGCTGGTGATTCATAAGGTTCTTCCAGTAGTAGGACCAGTTCCTATTCCCAAAAGAAATGAAAGAAGCAAAAGACTTCCAAGAGTCATAAATTTGAGGAATTTAAAAAGGCCAAACCTCCCTCCTTCGATGGCGAGATAAAGAAGGGAGAGGAAGCTGAGGCTTGGCTACTCGAACTGAAGAAATATTTCAGAGTCCATGACTTTTTAGAGAATTTGAAGGCCCGAGTGGCCACTTTCAATCTGAACGGAAAGGCTTCCATCTGGTGGGAAGACCTTAAGAATATGAAAGGGGTCCGCGAGGAGGACCTGTCTTGGA
>ML779944.1:82173-98146 GCA_009831015.1 Picea engelmannii
GTTGATCAAAAGAGAACTCCAAGAGAGTTCCAAACAGGAGATCAAGTATATCTCAGAATTAAGCCCAGAAGGAGTTCCCTAAAAATGGGAGCTTGTGCCAAATTGGCACCCCGGTATTGTGGACCCTTTGAGGTTCTAGACAGAGTGGGACCTGTAGCCTATCGACTAGCACTTCCTCCCACAGTAAAAGTACATAATGTTTTCCATGTTTCATTATTGAAGAAATATGTACATGATGCTAATCATATAATTGACTGGTCTGTGATCCAGGTGGAACCAGAGGGAGAATTCCTACCAGAACCCCAATGCATATTGGACAGAAGGGAAACCTGACTCTGGAACAAAACCATTGCACAGGTCAAGGTGCAGTGGAAACATTTTGGCCCAGATGAGGCTACATGGGAAATGGAGGATGCCATGAGACAGGCATATCCGATTTTGTTTACTTTTGTACATGTAATTCATGTTAGTAGCTAAGAACATCGAGGACGATGTTCCTTTTTAAGGGGGAGGGAATTGTAACACCCTGTTTCCCCCAGATTGTAAATATAACTGGACTAGACAAGGACTATGGCAAACTTATAAGTATGAATATGTGATGTAAATGGACCTGCAGGAAGAGGTCAATGAATGTGAATAATATTTTGAATTGATTACAGGACTGCTGAGTGGGGATGTGCAGAAAAGAGACCACGATGGCGGTGGAAGGCTCCTGAAAAGGTGGCGTTAACTTCCACCCTGAATGAATACCGTATTTGGACTCCACTGGCCCGGAGAACCGAAAGCGGCTCGTTGGCCCCCAAATTTAATGTCTCGCAGGCTGGTAGGCGGGCAGCTTGATGAGGGATGGGATGGTGAACCGCCCATCTGTAGAGCCATCAGGCTTGATCGATGCGAGGGTAATCGTGCCACACACAACCTCGCGAGAGGATAAGGCATATGGAAGAAGCGATGGAAGGGGGCAGACGCGAGGGAAACTATGGCAATTTTTTTTACACAGAGTGAGTGATAGTAAAGAGGAAGGATTGCAACCTTCGCTCTTGTTCACTGATAGACGAAGAGACACCATCTCAGAACATCGTGGTCTCAGCTCGGGGGTGGCTAGTGGTAAATTCGTTGGGAGTCGCTGAGCCTACGGTTGGGTGGAAACGAGCACCCCTCTCAACAGTTACACCCATTTCTGAAGTCATTTCTGATAAGTGTTTTATATATATTACATCTTGAAATTCATAGACTGGTATATGTATATATATATATATATATATATATATATATATATATATGCTCATAGAACTGTCAAATTATGAATGATTTATGTGTAAAAATGTCTGTGCAGTGTGTGATGGAAATGAATAGGTATATGCTCATAATAGAGGAAACCACGCATGTTGTGCATGGATAAAGTAATGGTATTTTGCCGAGATTGAACTAAGTTAGGTTCCCAGCCTGTTCTCGGGAAGTTGCTTTCCCTTATTTGTCTCAGGGATACCCAGTACAGATCTCTTCACAGAGATTTCCTCCTTAGAAAGGTTCACAAAGAACCCAAAAAAAAGGGGACTTGAACGCACAAGTCTTAACAACCTTGTATAAAGAGGAACGACCCTCTTAAATCCCGCAGTAGCAACGTAGGGACAAGTACTGATCAACGGACGAGATCTTGTCGGAGAGTCTGCGGTCATTCACGATCGATTAAACCAAAGGAATGAACGAGGGCATTAATTGCCTTAACCCTTTTCCCTCTGTCTTCGTGAATAGCGAGGAGATATGAGTCGTATACCCCCAGGCTCCATGAGAATATCTGGACCGTTGGCTTTTCCATGTCCAAAGGGCAGTAGGAAAGGGCGCGGCATCGAGACCGATCTGAACCATCAGATCTTAGCTAGGAAACCCGACATTCGTTAGATCTAGAGGGAGATAGACGAGGGTTAAGCCTCGTGAAGAAGTCTAAAAGTTGGACGCTCCAAGTCGCGAGTGGCGAAGCTACAAGAGGATCAGAGCCGTCCATCCGAGGAGGACAGGTGGCAGAGATCCAGGGATCTCGTGAGCTCGGAGGTTCGCGGGGTAGAAGTCCAAAAGTTGGACACTCTAAGTCGCGAGTGGCGAAGCCACGAGAGGATCAGAGCCGTCCATCTGAGGAGGACAGGTGGCAGAGATCTAGGGATCTCGTGAGCTCAGAGGTTCATGGGGTAGAAGTCCAAAAGTTGGGCGCTCCAAGTCGCGAGTGGTGAAGCCACGAGAGGATCAGAGCCATCCATCCGAGGAGGATAGGTGGCAAAGATCCAGGGATCTCGTGAGCTCGGAGGTTCACGGGGTAGAAGTCCAAAAGTTGGACGCTCCAAGTTGCGAGTGGCGAAGCCACGAGAGGATCAGAGCCGTCCATCCGAGGAGGACAGGTGGCAGAGATCCAGGGATCTTGTGAGCTCGGAGGTTTGCGGGGTATAAGACCAAAAGTTGAACGCTCCAAGTCGCGAGTGGTGAAGCCACGAGAGGATCAGAGCCATCCATCCGAGGAGGATAGGTGGCAGAGATTCAGGGATCTCGTGAGCTCGGAGGTTCACAGGGTAGAAGTCCAAAAGTTGGATGCTCCAAGTCATGAGTGGCGAAGCCACGAGAGGATCAGAGCCGTCCATCCGAGGAGGACAGGTGGCAGAGATCTAGGGATCTCATGAGCTCAGAGGTTCCCGGGGTAGAAGTCCAAAAGTTGGACGCTCCAAGTCACGAGTGGCGAAGCCACGAGAGGATCAGAGCTGTCCATCCGAGGAGGACAGGTGGCAGAGATCCAGAGATCTCGTGAACTCTGAGGTCTGCAGGGTAAGGGTCCAAGCATTGAGTACTCCAAGTCACGAGACGCGAGGAGCGAGAAATAAGGGTAGTCGTTGGATCTGGGTCGCAGGAGAACCGTCAGATCCACACGTAGGATCGTGAATCGGGGTTTCGTAGGTTGAAGCCCTTGATCTTGGCAACAAAAAATACCAAGTCACGAAGCGCGATATTCTGATGGGATCGGAACCACCCATTAATTGGGACGCGTGTCAGGAGATCCTGAGAAGTTGGAGAATCAGAGTTTTCGAAGACGTGAACCTCTTACATGTTGGAATTGCGATCCGCGATATCCCGGCAAGATCAGAACCGTCCATTGGCAGAGGACACGTGGTGGAGATCAAGCGCCATCGGTGTTGGCGCATCGGGAAATCGGCATTCCCAGGGACAAGAGGACGGGGAAGTCCCAGGCGAAAACCCCGACATAATCCGAGGCACCCATTCAGAGGGACAGGTGTCAAGGATCCAGTGAGAATCGGAAAAATCAGAAAATCGTGAATTCTGTGGGCATATGTACATCAACACTAGAAACCCCGTAGCCCCGATGGGAGTATGACCGTGGTCATAAAGAGGAGGTCATGCGAACTAAGAACTTAGCCTAGAAGGCTAACAGCCATTTAAGTGCGTCGGGATTGTTGGGAACAGAAATCCCGATGGAAAGGGACAAAAGACCACGGTTATGAACAGAGAGCCGGGTAGGTAAATAGAAGACCTACGACTCAGGGATTGGCATTTTGCTGCTACATGCTCCGGGGATTCTCGCTATTGAGAAATCAACCAAAAATTTTGAATTATGGTAGTGGATATGTTACAATATATATATATATATATATATAAACAAAACTGAAACATTCTAGATTGAACCAGTTAAACATTATTCCAGAGTTCCATCACTTCTAGATGTATGAATTTTTCATCTGCCAATGGATCTACTAATAATTAATGTAGCATAAAAGAATGACTTAGTCACCAACAAATACTGGAATCGGTCAATACTACCAACTGATGTTAATCCTTTCTTTCACACCAAATATTGATTAATTCATAATTGTTTTCAATCCTTTATAAAGAGTTATGAAAAGTTCCAGTCATTATATGCACAAGTATTTAGATAATACACACGTAGGAATAATCCATTACTGAATACTGCACAACCAATTACATTTTCAACTAAAGTAATAACAATTAATTTATACAAGGAAAAATCAATTTGTTTGTTCCTTAAATTAAATGTTCTACAATCACCCATAAATTGTAGCAGTTTATTCTATACAAAAAAACAGATATATTAATAAAATACCGTGACCCAAGTTAATGGTGTATCAATTGATCCTCGATTCAGAGTCTTGCACAATCCTTTTTTCCACTTGCCAATATATATACTTCACCGATACCTGCCATCCAATGCTAGGGGTACTCTTCTTCCCCCTTATTCCCCCAAGCTGCAAAGCGGCCACACACAAAAACCAAAAAAACAATAGCACCCAAGCTTGCCTCTCAAGGAAGATTTTCCACTCATTTCAAGCTTGGAACCCAAGTCTCACAAGTAAAACTTAGTCAAGAATATTTTTGGCAAAATCACAGTACTAACAAAGGTCAATGCTTTTCACCTCTCCTCTATTTCTTTTATAGAACTATTTTCAATGACACTTGTCCCATGCACAACTAAATCATTTTTAATAATTTAATTAAATGATTATTCACCCAACACATGTGTCACACTCTCCCAAGGTTGCACATGTAATTCCTCTTTTTATTTTATTTAAAATCCAATTTCCCTCACATTCCCCAATGTGTTCCTATTTTGTTTTTCTCTTAGATGTCTCTTAGTTCCCCAGATTCCCATTTAATGAGTGCCCTTTAACTAGATCTTAGTTTGAGTTGATTTAGGAGTCTTATTTTAGTTAGACTTAGGGGTAGATTGACTCATGAAATCATTCTATGTCTACACCTATTCTCTCATGTTTTAATTTCTTTCTATTTTAAAAATCCCTTTTATTATTTTCATGCACACATGTGCATTTTACCCAACCTTTAAATTTTTATTCCCCTTTTTCCTAGAGTTTGATTTTATCTCAATTCTTTTTAATTTATTTAATATTTTATTTAGTCCCTTATTTAAAATTAGACTGAGACTTATTCATAGACTTAGGCTTAGACTTTTGTTAGGCTTCTAAGTTTATAATTTAATAACTAATTAATATTTTATTCTAACAAGGTCTAAACATTTCATTATTTTCTAGGCCACCTAGATTTATTGACTTAGGTTTAATTATGCGATGTGCACTTCAAGACGCACCTTCATGCTCCAAGGGTTCCACTCACCTTTGACTGGTTTTGGAAGTTTTTCCAACCCTTGGATTCAACACTCCATTTAGTCGACCTTATGAGAGACTAAGGGATTCTAAGGAATAAGGATTTCGCCTTATTGTGCGCCCCTTAGAATTCTTCGTGAGAAATTGTCTCAGTTCGCCCTCATGACATCGTGGACCTATCGAACTAGGTAATCGTTAACCTACAGTTCAGGTCATGATAGGAGTGCTAGTAGGCTGTGACAGGGACGTTTCCACACCTTTTGCTCAAATGTCTAGTTTCTGTGCATGACCCCTTTACTCCTTATGTGAGTCAAATTAGCAAGCACTGTCAAGCCTCCATCCACTGAAAAAGACAATGTCAATAATCCATATACATAAATCATATTTTAATCAATCATATATCACATGTGTGTAAAATGAAATACTCAAACAAAATGCAACCCACTCCTTAACTCAATCTGGAATCCAAGGGAACCATTGATGCCATCTGCATCATCAACTTGTCATGTATTCTACATACTCAGGGAAACTCGTCAGTAATACCTGTCGATACATGAATACATATAATCATAATGACGTCATAATATATATGTCATAATAAAAGCATAATCACAATGTATCATAACCAGATCACTTGCTCGCAAGTGTCCTCAAAGAATAAGTCAGTATAAAATGTGCTCAATAGTATGGGATGTTACAGTTTATCTATTTGTGATTGAGATCTTGTTGAGTTTGTTATTCTATCCTTTGTTGTTTCAAACATTATTAAACTTTTCATATTTGGGATATTATTATTAAGTTCTCCCACAAAGAACTATTCGAGTGTCATGCTGGTTTTATGAATCTGTGTGGTGATGTATCAATTGATTCATGAGAAAATGATTCTTTACAATCTCATTTTATATTAAATCAAAACTCCCTTAAAGTTATGGGTTCACATTATTTTGAAAGAAAGATGGAATATATGTTGAAAGAAGACTCCAAATCGTACAAATACAAATCTTTGCAGACATATTTATTTCTTTTTTTTGAATGAGATGATGTGCTTGGCAAGTATATCTTTATAGAAGAGTGTGTACATATGTATATAGGATTTTTATTAGAAAATTTGTTGGGGTTTTATATTCCATGCATCTGGGTTCATAATAATAATCTTCCATATATCAAGAAAGAGGAGTACCACCTATATAAAAATGAGGAGAGTCTTTCTTGTTCCCCATAATATTTTTTCTCAATGTTGGTCATTTTCCCTTTATAGGAAAAAAGATCAACAACTCTTCCATGTGGCATATATAACATGTTTGGGTTATGGGTGTCTTTCCCCCCCTTAACATTTCAATTGTATTAAAATTCATTTATTTCAATTTTAACTTGAAGTTCACAAGAAGGGTAGATCGTGGCTTTGACATACATGTTCCCTTGAGAGGGGTCATAGACATGGTGTATAGGTTGCACCCTTTGAAAGGGTCACAACCATGCATTTAAGAGGGAGACCACCATTCTCCATCAACAATACCTATCATTTATTCTCATATATGGATGACACTTACTCTAGTTTGCAGCCTGCATAACAAGAATTGGTTATCAGTCACTCCTTCCCCCTTCACATTTCAATTCTTTTTAGATTCATTTATTTTGATTTTATCTTGAAGCTTACAAGAAGGGTAGGTGATGGATCTATCTTATGTGTTCCCTCAATATGGGTCATGGATATAGCATGTGTGTTCCCTCAAGATGGGTAATAGTCACGGTGTACGGGTTGTACCCTTTGAAAGGTCCATGGCCATGCATTTGAGAGGGAAACAATCATGCTCCATCAACAAGGCATAGCCTTGAATCCCTTACATATCCTGTGTTTACTCTAATGTGTGGTATGCATAATAGGTGTGGGTTATGGGTGGATCTATCCACCCTTCACATTTCAATTATTTTGACATTCATTTATTTCAATTCTATCTTGAAGTTCACAATAGGGGTAGGTCATGGCTCTATCTTGTGTGTTACCTCAAGAGGGGATGAAAACACAGTGTATGGCATGCACCCTTTGAAAGGGCCATGGCCATGCATTTGACTGGGTTATGGTCATGCTACATAAAAAAATTCCAACCGTTAATCCATTACACCCATGTTTACTCTACCACATGGCTTGCATGACAAGTGTGGGCTATGGGTTTCTCCACCCCACCTTCACATTTCAATTGTTTTGACATTCATATATTTCAATTTTATATTGAAGTTCATAATAAGGGTAGGCCATGGATATATTCTATGTTATCTTTTGAAAGTGGTTACCACCATTCATTTGAGAGGGTGGAATCCATGATCCATTAATAAGGCTCAACCTTGAATCTCTTACATAGCCTACATAATAGGTGTAAGGTCCCGAGATGGGTTCTTTGTACTCAAATGTAGTTCATCATAGCTTGTATATTTATGTTAGTGTATATCATTCATTACATAGGCTCAACAAAAATGGATGTGTAGGTTTCCTTGGGAACCAATGCCACTTGGACTAAGAATTAACTATAAGGTTTATATTTATACTTCTCAAATTGGAAATGAATTAAACCATTTTAAAATCATTGTTCGAATGAGTTATTTCTAACTATTCTATTTTTCTCATTGATCAATGGACTTCTCAAATTTAAAACTAATTAAACCATTTTAAAATCAATGATTGATAGACTTCTCAAATTGAAAATGAATTAAACCATTTTAAAATCATTGATTGAAAAAGTTCTTTATAAATCTTCTATTTGTCTCATTGATTGAATCTTTGATGAAATTGTCAAAGTTCAAATTACACATTATTAAACTCATGATTATGTATGATTTTTAAATTCCAAGTTGTAGCAAATATTTATAATACTTGAAGCAAATATTTTGAATTCAAATTGTAGTACAAAATATTTATAATACTCAAGCCTAGAAAATCTAATACATATTCCATTTGATTTAATAAATCAAACTTCATATAATGAAATTCAACATCTTACTTAAAAAAAAAATCTAAATAGATAAGCCATGAGCAAAGAATAGTTACAAAAATAAAAATAAAAACATATAACTGTAAGATATAGATCAAAGATGAACATTAAATACAACTGATTTTGATAAATACCAAAATGTTGTAATAGATAAAAAGGTGGATAAAGAAGAAGGAAGCCAACATATGTGGCAATGGTTTGTAGAATACGTGAATCGAATAAAAAAATCAACTTGAAACATTGAATAAAATTTAAAACCATTGCATTTTCCCATAGAATTCCATCCATCTCCATAAATTTCCTCTAATCCATCGGATATGAATTTTATCTCCTCTTATCTACCTACTACATCTCCAAGACAATCAGATAGATCTATCTCATCTATCTACCAAGAGAGAACAATAGGGAGAGTGATAGGGAGAATGTGATAGGGAGCTCCAAGGGAGAATGATATAGAGAGAAACAAGTATCTCCAAGAGAGATAAATATAATGAGCAATAGGGAGATCGATAGAGAGAGAAATAAGAGAGAGCGATAGATAAAGTAGGATAAAAAGAGTGATAGGGGAGAAAGCATGGTAAGGAGGACAACAAATAATTTTGATTTTGTGGAGAGAAGTTTCATTTTAATATAAGAGGAAATGAGAATGGAAAAATAAAAAGGATTGTAATAGAAAATTCATAAAAAAAGAGTGGAATAAGGAAAAGGAATTGAAGAGGAAATTGCTAGAAAGGAACGCAAGAAGAAATTGTTAAAAAAGAATGGAAGAAAAAAAAGGAATGGAAGAGAAATCATTAAACAAAAATGGAAGAAGAATTTGTTCAACAAGAATGGAAGAAGAAAAATGAATGAGAGAGGAAATTATTAAGAATAATGTGAGAGTAAAAATAAAATTAAAAAGGAATGGAAAAGGAAGTTGCTAATAAGAATAAAAGAGGAAATCGATAAACACAAATAAGAGAGGAAATTACTAAAAACGAAAAAGAACCTAAGAAAAAGGAATAGGAGAGGAAATACATAAATAAGAATGGGAGAGAAAAAAGGAATGGATGAGGAATAATTAAACAAGTATGGAAGAAGAAAAACGAGAGAAGAAAAAAGAAAAAGGAATGGAAAAGGAAATTACTAATAAGAGTGAAATAAAAAATTATTAAACAAGAATGTGAGAGGAAATTGCTAGAAAGGAAAGGTTAAGAAAAAGGAATAAGAGAAAAAGATATATGAATAAGAAATGATAGATTGATAAAGGTAAATACTATGTTTGGGAAAGAGTTGATTGACCCTTCTCCAGGATCCCCTTCAATGAGAATACTATGTTTGAGGAAGGGTCGATCGACCCTTCCCCATAACACCCCCTTGATGCAAATACGATGCTCCAAAAATGGCCATTCAACATTTCCTAAAAATCCTCCATGACGTAAATAGTATGGTCAAGGAAGGGTCGGTCAACCCTTCCCAAGCACCCCGTTAATGTAAAGTTGTTCTTCAAAAATGGTTAGTTGACGTGATTAGAGAAAATTTGCTTAAACAATGGGCCTCCTAAGGAAATTATAAAATAGTAATCCATGTATGCAACATCAAAGTAGTGTATGTCACACCACACTACCATATAAACTAGGTTAATCTAGAATTACGAGATGATAGTTAAAAATAATAATGAAAAATTTAGATTATTGTGCATATACAATAAATGATAATGAATATCATATAACAAATATTTACTATTAATATATAAAATGAAAGTAGAATAAATAATGTTTTATTAATATATGATAATAATATATAATAATAATTTATAAAATGTAATATAATAATATAGAATGGTGTTGTCTAATTGTTCCATGTTTTGGTCTTTTTCGTTGGAATCTGATGACATAAATATGGAAGAAATGGCAATTTTTTGTTGTTCAAATTCCATTTTTGAATGCATAAATGGACTTGTACTATTGAAAAATCTTTGAGACACTTAGAATATACATACTTAACCACTCAAATCTGCAGATCCAACACTTTCTCACCATATTTTAAGAAAAATTAAACATTAAAAATACTTAGAAAATGGCCAAAACATAAAATGTTTAGACTACAACATATCAACATATATAATATAGAATATAGAATTAATAACTATAATATGATAATAATATGAATTTTATTATACTACGAATGTGAATGTGATTGTTGCATTAAAAGGAATTTATAATATAATAATATATTATAATACTAATGAATATATAATATAGTTATAATATAAAATAAATTAAAAACTACAATAAAATAATATCATGAATATGTAGATAAGAAAAGGTCAGTGATTATTATATAAAGTATACTCCGAGTTAATTTTATGAATTAATTATTATATAATAATATAAATTAATAAGTATAGTAAAACTTTGTAACTACAAATTAAATACTATATAATATTACACATTATATAATAGTAATATATAATATAATGTTATTATATAATAATGTAATAATAACAATATATTACTAATATATATAATGGAAGTGCACACTATTATTTATATATAATAATAATGGAAATATAATAAATAAATAATTATAGATAGTGTACAATATATAACGAAAGTAATAATAATATAACATATTCCATATTAAATATTTCAAAAATATTTAATATATCTCGAAGAGATCTCACTGGGATTTTAACTAAGATGAGGTGTATATATAGTTAAATATTATCAAGTAAAAACATGACACATCATCATTCTTGACTTTTTTATGTTCAAATCAATGATTATCGTTCACTAAATTCTTTGAAACTCTATTCATAAATTAATTTCCAACTCAATAAACATGGTTTTTCTTATAACCTTCCCATTTAGGCCCCAAATTCCCATTTGAGCCCCAAATTTTCTTTAATGTTCCCTTACATCCTCCTTGATGTCAATACTATGCTCAAGGAAGGTTTTCCTAACCCTTCTTTGGGATCTCCATTGACAACAATACTATGCTTGAGGAAGGGTTGACCAACCCTTCACCATGCCCCCTACAACAAAAATAATATTCTCAAGGAAGGGTCAGTAGACCCCTCCCTGAGTTATCCCTCAACATGAATACTATGTTTAATGAAGCACTGACTAACCTTTCATTGAGTTATACATTGACAATAATTATATGATTGACAAAGGTTTGTCCAACCCTTCTCCATGCTCCTCACACATGAATACCATGCTTCATAAAGTTTTGGTATATGCTTTCCCAACATACTCCTAAACAATATAATATGCTTGAGGAAGGGTTGACCATCCCTTCCACTAGATACCCAATGGTACAAATACCATCCTCGAGGAGGGGTTGACTGACACTTCTCCATGCTCCCCCTCCATGAGAATACTATGTTGAAGGAAGGGCTGACCAAACCTTCTTGATAATCACGTATATGAGAATAATATGCTTAAGAAAGGATTAGTTGACCCATCCCCATGCAAATCCTTAATGAAAATACTATGTTGGAGGAAGGGTTTGTCGATCCTTTTCCGAGTTCCTTGAAATGAATTTTCTATGCACTAGGAATGGTAAGTTGACACTTCCTAGGGATGCCCTTCTACAAAAAAAAAATATACTTAAAGGAAGGGTCAGCCAACCCTTCCACTATATACCTCACAATGTGAATACCATCCTTGAGAAAGGGCCAACACTTTTTTATGGTCCTCCTCCATCATATTACTATGATGGAGGAAGGGTTATGTTCCCATTTACTAGGATCTCCCTCTATAAGAATGATATGCTCAAGGATGGTTCAACATATCCTTCTATGGGATCTAGGATGAAATTAATACTATGATTGAGGATGGGTCAACTAATCCTCCTTTAGGCTCCCCTAAAAAACACATTATACTTGAGGAAGGATCGACGAACCCTTCCCTAGGATCCCCCTCTACACAAAAACTATTCTTATGAAATATTTGACCAACCATTCCATTAGATACCCTATAACACAAATAAAAACATTAAGAAAGGGTCAATTGACCCTTCTCTATGCTTCCCCTAAATGATAATATTATGCTAGAGGAACGGTTGATCAAACCTTCCTTATGTACATCATCAGTGGAAATAATATGTTGGAGGAAGGGTTGATTGATCCTTCTATGGGTTCTTATAGACGAGATTATTATGCATGAGGAAGGGTCCATTGACACTTCCCTAGGATAGACATATAAGAGAAAACTATGCTTGTGGAAGGGTCAACTAACCCTTCCTTGGGGTCACCCTCTATAAGGAAATTATGCCTAAGAAAGGGTCGACCATCCCTGTGACATGAGTACAATAATTAAGGTAGGGTAAAGAGACCCTTCTTTTTGATCCCCTTCCATCATAATATTATGCTAGAGGAAGGGTTGTCCAACCCTTCCCTGTGATCCTATAGATGAGAACAATATGATTAATAAAGGTTCAATCAACCCTTCTTGATGAACCTTTTTGATTAAAATACCATGTTGGAGGAAGGCTTAGCCAATCCTTTTCTAAGTTCACATAAAAGATATTTATATACTCAATCAAGGGTGGTTCAATACTTGAAAAAGGATTGGTTTAACCTTATTTTTTATTCCCCTCCATGATAATACTATGTTGGAGGAAGGTTTGGTTGACCTCTCCCTCTGCACCTCCTTGTTGGAAATACTATGCTAGAGGAAGAGTAGATAATCCTTTTTTGAGTTCCCCTAGATGAGATCATTACGCTCAAGGAAGGGTCATTTCAACCCTTCCATTGGATACCCCTTTATGAAAAAAATATTCTTGAGGAAGGATTTTCTAGACCTTCCACTAGATACCCCATGACAAGAATAACATCGTTGAGGTAGGGTTGGCTTACAATTTTCCATTCTCCACCCTCCTAGAGAATACTATGTTTGGGGAAGGGTTAATCAAACCTTCCTTATGATCACCTAGATAAGAATACTATGCTTGAGAAAGGATAGAAATATCCTTTCCTTTGCACCTCCTTGACACAAATACTATGTTGGAGGAAGGGTAGGTCAAACCTTCTCTAGGCTCCCATTGATGAGTTTATTATTCTCAAGGAAGTTTCCTTCAACCCTTCCATAGAATACCCTCTACACAAAAACGTTTCCCAAGGAAGGGTTGATTAACCCTTCCACTATATACCCAATGATAAAATGCCATCCTTGAGGAAGGGTCATTTGACCCTTCTTCATTCTCCCTACCCCATGTAATCCCTACCCCATGTAGCTCCTTGATGGAAATACTATCCTAAAGGAATTTTTTTTCAATCCTTCTTAGGGTTCCCTTACAAAAAATTGCTATGTTCAAGGAAGGGTTAGTCAACCCTTCCCTGAGATCCCTCTCTAAGAAAAAACTCTGCTTGAGGAAGGGTTAAATGGCCCTTCCACTAGATACCCCTCAATGCAAATACCATTGATGAGGAAGGGTCAATTGGTCCTTCTCCATACTCCCCCTCTATTAGAATACTATGTTGAATGAAGGGTTGAGAAACCCTTGCCTATAATCCCTAGATGGGACTACTAAGCTTGATAAAGGACCAATCGACCCTTCCACATGCACCTCCTTGACACAAATATTATTCTAAAGGAAGGGTTAATCGATCCTTCTCCAAGCTCCCATAAATCAATTTTTTATGATCAAGGAATGGTTGGTTGCCCCTTCCATATGATCCCCTCTATGTGAAAAATATCCCCGAGAAAGGGTCAGTTGACCCTTACAGTGGATACCCCATGAATCAAATACTATCCTTGAGGAAGGATTGATCAACTATGTTAGAGGAAGGGTTTGTCAACCCTTCGTCATGCACCTCCTCGAGGGAAATACTATCATAGAGGAAGGGTTGGATGATCCTTCTCTAGGTTCACTTACATGAAATTTTTATGGTCAAGGAAGGGTTAACCAAACCTTCCATTAGATACCCCTCAATGTGAATACCATCCTTAAGGAAGGGTCAGTTGACCCTTCTCCATTCTCCCCCCCTATAAAAATATTATTCTAGAGGAAGGGTCAATTGATCCTTCTCTAGGTTCCCCTAATTGAAATTGCTATGATTGAGGAAGGGTCAATCAACCCTTCACCAAGATCCCCATCTACATAAAAACTCTTCTTAAGGAAGGTCCAACCTACCCTTCCATTGGAAACCCCTCAATGTAAATACCATCCTTAAGGAATAGTTATTTAATCCTTCTCCATGAGAATACTATGCTAGAGGAAGGGTCAATAGATCCTTCTCCATGTTCCCCTAGATGAACTTTCTATGGTTGAGGAAGGGTTGATCGACCTTTCCCTAGAATCCCCCTCTATGTGAAAACTATGCTTGAGGAAGGGTCAATTAACCCTTCCACTAGATACCCCTTGAAATGAATACCATCCATGAGGAATAGTCAATTTACCCTTCTCCATGCTCCCCTTCCATGAGAATACTATGTTGGAGGAAGGGTAAGTTGAACCTTCCTCATACACCTCTTTAGTGGAAATACTAAGCTAGAGGAAGTGTAGGTAGATCCTTTGTTGCATTTATCTTGATGAAATTTCTATGTTCAAGGAAGGGTTGGTCAACCCTTCCATGATATCCCCTTTGTGTAAAATATATGGTTGAGGAAGGTTCAATCGACCCTTCCACTTGGTACCCCTCAACATGAATAACATCACTAAGGAAGGGTCATCCAACCTTTATCTATTCTCCCTATCCACGAGAATACAATTTTGGAGGAAGGGTTAGTTGATCCTTCATCATGCACCTTCTCAATTAAAATAATATGTTTGAGGAAGATTCAACTAACCCTTTCTTAGGATACCCCTCTACATGAAAAGTATACTTGAGGAGGGTTCAACTGACCCTTCCACTAGATACCCCTCAACATGAATACCATCCTAGAGGAAGGATCAATTGACCCTCCTTTGTGATTCCCCTTCATGAGAATACTATGTTGGGGGATTTTTCGATCGATCCTTCTCCAATTAGTTCCCCTAAACAAAATTAATATGCTTGAGGAAGGGTCAATCAATCCTTGCTTAGGATCACCATTTACACAAAAAATATTCTTGGGGAAGGGTTGGCTAACCATTCCACTAGATAACCCTCGATGTGAATACTATCCTAAAGGAGGTTTTGGTTGACCCTTATGCTTTCTCCCCCTCCATGTGAATACTATGCTAGAGGAAGGGTTAGTTGAATCTTCTCTGGGATCCCTATTATTTGAAAACTTTGCTAGAGGAATAATTAGTCATGCCTTCCATTGGATACCCCTTGATGTGAATACCATCCTTCAATAAGGGTTGGGAAACCCTTCTCCATGGGCCCCTTTCATGAAAATACTATGATTGAAGAAGGGTTGGAAAAACCTTCCACTAGATACGCCATGACAATAATACCATCATCAAGGAAGGGTTAACTAACTCTTTTCCATGAGAATACTATGTTTGAGGAAGGGTTGATTGATCTGTCCCAGGATCACCCTTTTGATTTTTTTTTTCTTGAGGAAATGTTGGTATACCCTATTGTAACCCTATAATTCATAGTATCATCTGGTGACTGGAATTTTTTTCACTCTGGGTGTATTTTGGTTTGCAAATAATATTTCATTTCTGCGAATCATTTTCAAGGAAAGGAAAAGAAAAGAAAATTCATGATTGTTGATGTTGAGTGGGGTTTCCTAACCCCATGGAGACAAAAGCAAGGGAATCAGTGCACAAAACCCACAAAATCACTAAGCCTAAGGTTTTTGTTGCATTCACACCTGGAGGATAAAGAATGTGCTTAGATCGACAGTCAATCTAGCGGCACGTAGATCAACGACTGCCAGTGGATTCTGGACCCCCTCAACTGTTTTGCTTTTAATGGTGGGGGGGGGGGGG
>ML779944.1:115055-133847 GCA_009831015.1 Picea engelmannii
GGGGCTCCAGAATCCAATCCCGACCGTAGATCTGGGAGCACAGATTCTGGTAGTCCAGATTTGATCGCTGCATATCCAATGGTGCAGATGAATTTGAACAAGATCCGAGGGAAAATGTAGCACGACATAGTATGACTGCCAGAAACCACTGATGGTTTCAGCCAGAGGACTCGAAGAAACTTGGGGATGATCGACAGAGAAGGTGAAGAGACTCTGAGAATCTTCAAGAGGGATGAAGATGTTCGTGGAGGCGATTGACAGCTGGATGGGCATTGAGGCCTGTAACTGAAACAGAGAAGGTGAGCTCGACTTTCACAGAGAAGAGGAAGAGTCTCAACTACGAGAGAGGTTGAGAAATCTCAGCAGAACACCCAGTGATGTTGGACGCATGGTGGAAAACGACCAGAGAAGCTGAAGAGTCACGATGATGATCAGATAGAGCACTCAATTTGTAGAGGAATTTGGCACGGAGTGTGCATGCAGAGGCATTGCGAATATTGCATGCACAAGATGCACATAAGTTATATATACATGGTACAGAGAAGAGAAGGGTTGATGTTGTTGTTGGAGTTGTTGTGCTTGCTGTTGTCGTGGTGGAGGATTCAAGTGTGAGCAAGGAGGTAGAGCGCAGGAGAAGAGATGCATGCTAGAGGAAGGTTGCATCAAAGGGGTATGGTGCAGAGAGTATAAAAGGCTGAAGAATAGAAAGTGAAAGAGGATGCAAAAGGCACTGATCCAGACAGGACAGAGCAGCGTAATAGAACAACAATAGGGTTGGTAAGCCATTGAATAATTTTATATAGCTGTAGAAAGTTTTAGTAACAAAGAATTTATTATTCAAGGTGGTTGAGAGGTGCTAGGGAGGATTGGTGTCCTCAAAGGTTCAAGTGGGTGCTTCCTTCTAGTGGGTGCTAGAGAAACTAGGGAGTTGGTGCTCTCGGCAGGTTGCATCTTGCAAAATAGAGGTTGTAGCCTCATTATGAGTTGGTGCTCATATGTATGATAATGTAAAGAATGTAATTATTACTTATCATATAAAGAAAAAGAGGTTTTTACCCTGTATGGGTTTCCTCGGGAAATATCTGTCTCTATGTTTCTCATATATGTGACTGATGTTGAATGTGCCATTGTTTATTTCCCTGCATTATTGTGATCATCATTCAGTGTTTCTGTAAAGAGTTTTAAAAGAAGTATTATTGTTTAAGCATGGTGACAATTGATTCACCCCCCCTCTCAGTTGTCCAACACCCTTCCCTATGATCCTTTATGCAGATGCATTGCAAGTATGGTTATGGGTAAGCCAAAGAAAACCCAGGATGATCACTAGTGATGATGATGAAAGGGGAGTAAAAGGTACAAGTATGAATACACGTTATGGAAGAAAGTACGAGAAAATATTTCCTAGAGAACCGACATATACAACAACTGGTGACCCATGTATATTGGTGGATGGTAACTTTTTTATATGGACTTCAAAGAACACTATTTATTTTTATAGGTACAATATGAAGAATATAGAGGAAAAATAACAAACAAGACCAAAGATCACAAAATATAAAGAACAATGAAGTAAATAGTGTAGAAAATGAAGATGAAGATGAGACTAGTTCAAAGGACCAAGTGAAAAAGGGAAATGATTGGATCACAATTATTCATTAAGGGGAGCATGATGAAATAATTCCTACTTGTGATCATCAATAATTAATTAAATGATGGTTTTGTAATGATGTAGAATAAACTCTAGAATGTTTTGTATGAATTAGATATGCAGAGGAATAAGGGAATTTAGGGATGGAAATATATTGAGAGATTCATGGAGATATTGTGGAGAAAGTTATGGAGATAATTATGCATTTGGTTTGAATGGAAAATATAAATATGAAATAGTTGTTATGGTCACCTATCATTATATAAGGGACCATTTATATACTATAAGAAGAGACATGGGAATGATGATTTAATAAATATAATTTCCCCTTTAGGGATTTCTTAAGCATAAGCTCCTAGTGTCCCTTGCTTTGCATAATGTAGTGTATGACTGCATGTTTTATTGTTGTGCCACTGTGAGATTACATTATTTTGGTATCAGAGCGTGGATAAGAGAGATATTGATAGGTTAAGGAGCAACGATATGTTATTTTGTTAAAGTTCCATTCTACTTTATTTATTACGCATCTCTCACATGCTATGGCCTTGAGGTAAATTTGGAAAGAAAAAGAGGGCCTGTTTGTTGGAAAGCGGAAGAAAAACAGAGCATAGAAAGAGCATAAAACTAAGAACATCAAACCAAACACAACACAACAACAATCACACAATTGAAACAGTGATTTATGTGGAACCCAATGCGGGAAAAAACCATGGGTCAATGATGGTCGGCATTCTTACTATTCAAGGAAGAATTACAATATCCAACACATGAATACAACCATCCTCTCCTCAAAGACACATTGTACTCCACAATATTGTGTCTTGCTCACACACTCTACACATTTCCCTCTCAACTCTATGGGTATGATCGTATATATAGAATCTCTCAAATAGTTAGACTAACTGATTTTAATTAGATCCACCAATTACACAATCCATTCACAGAAGAGTGCATGCATGCACATTCCTAATATAGCTACATGAATGTGCATGTGACCACATGGGAATTTCATTGGCATGTTTCCAACAATCTCCACCTTGAAAACAATTTACTTGATATATCATGCCCTTAATTCATCACTTTTATGCAAGCCAAGGGAAGACAAACACCATCACAACTTTGCAACTTCTCTAACAATATTGTTACATGAAGATGCCTGCACAATTCACTCCAGGTTGGACGATTCTTCCTCCATCAGTAACCTGTCTAATAAATTGATGCACTTATCCCATTTTGATACATTTCACATTTAGTCAAATGCACAACACTTTGACCACCATAAAACACCACATCATGTACCCGTCCAAACTTACCCAATAGATCCTTGCATTCTTGCAAGACATAACTTGAGGTAGGTATCCTCTTGTCCAAATATCATGAATCATAACCATAGACTAAATCACTGCAACCACTGTAGGTGATACTTGTGCTTATGTGTTTGAAGCACCCATTTCCATTCTCGTCACCAATTTTTTCCATGTGTCTATTGACAACACCAACTGCATGTGAAATGATTACCATTTCCCATTGCAATATTCAAACTTCCTACTAGCACATAATACTTGAGACATATAACCCTTTTCTTATTCATCAATTAGGACAAAAAACTGAAGAAAAATTACAGTGGAAAGCCAAAGGGATTTTACCTGTTTCACATTATTCATACCGGATTTCCTGAGTATCTTCACCACATACTTTTGTTGTGATAACCAAGTTTACCATATCTCTTGTCCCTGTATATTTCCATACCCAAGATTTCTTTTGCTGCTCCCAGACCCTTCATAACAAACGTCCTAACCAACTGATCCAACCTGTTGACCTCAACCATGCTTGTGCTTGCAACAAGCATAACATATAACACTAAGATAATGAATATACCATAAACACAATGGTTATACTCACTTATTGTAAAATTTGGCTCACCATGAAGGAATCAAACACCCTGTACCATTTTCCTAGGCTTCAGGCCATACAATGATTCTTCAGTTTGCAAACAAATATTTTGTTGCGATTCTAAACTAACCGTTATGGTTGTTTCAAATACATACCCTTATCCAAAAACCTCCATGTAAAACATTTTTAACATCTAGATGTACTAACACAACTACTGCTAACACAACATGAATAGAAACATGATTTTAACAACTAGTGAGAGACTTTCATGGAAATCAATACCTTCCAAATACCCTTCTGCTACTAGTCATGCTTTGGACCTTTCATCTTTTACTATGTCTATTTTTATAAAAGGATATTCATCAAACACTGCATCTTTGTCCATGATTATTATGTGGGTAGTAGTATCCCATAGTCTACACCCCTTAACATCATCACCATATCAAATATCTACCTGTTTGATATGGGTCCTACTTAGACTACTGATAAAAACATAAGCATCACAACTGAATAATTTTACATTTGAGTAATTACCAGATGATCTGTTCATACCTCTTCTTGAATCTTCCAGTGTTTTGCAACCGATGGTGACCGATTTAACAAATAGCACAACCGCTTATGTTCACAACTATTGTTGCAACTTGTCATTACTGAACATGCCTATTCGATCCCATATTCCTTGCAATACTTTACAAGTTCCATGGATATGAACTTACCTTCATCATATATTCTCAAACACTTGATTGACCTTCCAACACATCAACCTTTCTACAGACCCATGTTTCTAACCTAGACACATTGCTCCACCTCAAACGTTGCATTCGACCAACCTTGATCAATTCCAACCAAGCCGACCAAGTAAGCCTTCACCGCTTACCTCCAGTCCCATTTACAATGGAGTTCATCGAGCCTTTTATAGGCTTCATTACATGAAATCCATGGACACAATACCACGGGATACCCAAAAAACATGGACCCGAAAAATCACGTTCTTTGACCTAAAAACCAGATTTAACTCATTAATTGTTTCACTTAGTTAAGGTTAACCCAACACACATGCCCCCCCACATATTCAATCTACCTAAATCTATGCTTAGAAATTTCATAGGTGACCTGATAAACCATGGGTACGCATGCCTATCCAGGTCTTACAAACATATGCCCATTTACATGTAATCAACAATTTTTACAACTCCAAAGTAAATACATTTTTTTTATTTCACGGTGACTCAACCATCATCGCCCTACACCTTCTATGTGAACACATGTGGTGAGACACAACAAACAAAAAAAACTTCATCAACCATACATGTAGTTGAATTTTCTTCTTTTGTGGAGTCCTCTTTGGATGCTTTTTGTCTTTTCCAACAATCCTTCTTGAGATGCTTAGATTTGCCACATAACCAACATTTTCCCTTACCCTTAGTGTATTTTGAATTAGACCTGATTGTACCTTTTTTTATCTTCTCCTCCTTCTATAGATCGACCTCTGACCACCACTTCTTCTGTTGTTGAGGCTTCCTTACTGGATCTTCTCCTCATCTCCTTAGAAAAAAAAATTCACACAACAGTGTCATAATCAATGGCATCTATTGAGCTAAACCACATAGTTGTGACCAGATGAACCCAAGACTCAGGAAATGAACATAGTAGTGTAATCGCCTTGTCCTCATCTTCGTACGCTATGTCCATACTAGATAATTGACAAATCAGAGTATTGAAAACATTCAAGTGATCAAAAATTTTCATACCTTATTTCATCTGCAAGTTGTACAACTTCCTCTTCAAGAAGATTTTGTTCATCAAGGACTTCATCATATGCAGATTCTTCAGTACCAGTTTATTTGTCTTTCCAGCCAACTCCTTTTGTAATCCTTGTTGCACAAGCAGATCCCACATCTTGAGCTTCCATAGTGCAAATCTATTCTTACCACTGAATTTATCCACCTCAAAATTAGAACTTTGCATCTTCTCCATTAGCACAAAAAACCACCCAAACCAAGTTTATAATACTAAGCTTTAATATGGAGGAGAAAAATTATACTTTCCAAGTTAACCACCAAATATTAATTAAGGGTTCTAAACACAAATATTTAATGTATTCTACCTTAAAACCTCTATTTTAAAAAACAAAAAAAATCCACCTCTTAAATAATATTATAGCATTCACCCATCCTTTATCAAGTATATTCCTTTAAACCTTTTTTTCCAAAAAGAAACGTCAACGAATAAAATATTCACCCATTTAATTATGAATTTGATCCTCCATGTGCTTAACAAAAATTCAACTCCATACCTTGAGTTATGTCCATATCCACATGCATTCAAAGTTAAGAAACTTTCCACAATGATCACTCCACGACTATCACGCCAGTCTCTTTACTTAGGGGATCTCCACAATAGCCCATCCAACACAACTTAGGGAACGATAGTTTGATGATTATCGTTTCTCCCTGCAACAGACTCATTTTTTCCTTACAGTCTAGCTAAATTTGATCCAATGACCCACGGTACCTTCAAATATTCACTCGGTTAACCTATTATGATCTCCAACGACCAGATTCTCTTCTCCTTCGCTCTCAGATCTTTCAACTCTGCGCTTTGATACCACTAGTTGGGCAGCGAAAGAAAAAAAAATCATAAACATAGCATAAAATAGAGAACATTAAACCAAACACAACACAACATAAATCACACAATTGACATAGTGATTAATGTGAAAACCCAATGTGGGAAAAAATAATAGGGAAATGATAGTCGATATTCTTATTATTCAAGGGATAATTACAATAGACAGCATAGGCATACAACCATCCTCTCCTCACAAACACACTTTACTCCACAATATTTTGTCTTGCTCACACACTCTACACGCATTTACCTCTCACCTCTATGGGTATTCCCATATATAGCATATCTCAAACACTTAGACTAACTGATTATAATTAGATCCACCAGTTACAGAATCTGTTAATTGACCTTTCCCTAGAATCCCCCTCTATGTGAAAACTATGCTTGAGGAAGAGTCAATTGACCCTTCCACTAGATACCCCTTGACATGAATACCATCCATGAGGAATAGTCAATTTACCCTTATACATGATCCCCTTCCATGAGAATACTATGTTGGAGGAAGGGTAAGTCGACCCTTCCTCATACACCTCTTTAGTGGAAATACTATGTTGGAGGAAGTGTCAGTAGATCCTTCATTGCATTTCTCTTAATGAAATTTCTATGTTCAAGGAAGTTTTGGTCAACCCTTGCATGAGATCCCCTTTTTGTAAAATATATGATTGAGGAAGGGTCAATCAACCCTTCCACTTGATACCCCTCAACATAAATACCATAGCTAAGGAAGGGTCATCCAACCCTTATCTATGCTCCCCATCCATGAGAATACAATGTTGGAGGAAGGGTTAGTTGATCCTTCGTCATGCACCTTCTCAATGAAAATAATATGTTGGAGGAAGATTCAACTAACCCTTTCTTAGGATACCCCTGTACATAAAACCTATGCTTGAGGAGGGTTCAACTGACCCTTCGACTAGATACCCCTCAACATGAATACCATCCTAGAGGAAGGATCAATTGTCCCTCCTCTGTGATTCCACTTCATGAGAATACTATGTTGGGGGAATTGTTAGTCGATCCTTCTCCAATTAGTTCATGTAAACAAAATTAATATGCTTGAGGAAGGGTCAATAAATCCTTCCTTAGAATCACCATTTACACAAAAAATATGCTTGGGGAAGTGTTGGATAACCATTCCACTAGATAACCCTCAATGTGAATACTATCCTTAAGGAAGGTTTGGTTGACCCTTATACTTTCTCCCCCTCCATGTGAGTACTATGCTAGAGGAAGGGTCAATTGACTCTTCTCTAGGATCCCTATTATTTGAAAACTTTGCTAGAGGAATAATTAGTCATGCCTTCCATTGGATACCCCTTGATGTGAATGCCATCCTTAAATAAGGGTTTGGAAACCCTTATCCATGGCCCCCCTTCGTGATAATACTATCATTGAAGAAGGGTTGGATAAACCTTCCACTATATATCCCATGACAAGAATAACATCATCAAGGAAGGGTTAACTAACTCTTTTCCATGAGAACACTATGTTGGAAGAAGGGTCAACTGATTTGTCCCAAGATCCCCCTTTTGAATTTTTTTTTCTTGAGGAAAGGTTGCTATACCCTTTGATTGGATACCCCAAAATGAAAATATCATTCTTGAGGAAATTTCAATTGACCCTTCTCCATTCTCTCCCTCCCTGAAATTTCTACAATGGAGGAAGGTTCAGTCAACCCTTCCCTAGGATATTGATTATGAAAAAAATTTGCTTGAGGAATGGTCTACCAATCCTCCCCCTAGATACCCCATTTCATGAATACCATCTTTGAGAGAGGGTTATATGGACCTTCTCCATGCTCTCCCTCCATGAGAATACCATGAAGGAGGAAGCATCATTCAACCCTTCCCCGAGATCCTCCTTATGCAAAAATATTTCTTGAGGAAGGGTTGGATGACCCTTCCACTATATTTCCCTCAACATGAATAACATCCTTCAAGGAGATTCGATTGAAATACTATGATTGAAGAACAATTGATCAATTACCCTTCTTCCCGCTCCCCTTCCATGAGAATTCTATGTTGGAGGAAGGGTCGACTGACCCTTCCATATGATCCTTTATGTAGATGCATTGAGAGTATGGTTATGGGTAAGACAAAGAAAACCTAGGATAATTATTGGTGATGATTATGCAAGGGGAGTAAAAGGTAAAAGTATGAATACACATTATGGAAGAATGTACGAGAAAATATTTCCTAGAGAACCGAGATAAACAATCATTAGTGACCTATGTATACTGGTGGATGGTAACTTTTTTATATGGACTTATAAAACACTATTTATGTTTATAGTTACAATATGAAGAATATAGATGAAAAAGAAAAAACAATATCAAAGATCACAAAATACAAAGAACAATGAAGTAAATAGTGTATAAAATAAATATGAACATGAGACCAGTTCAAAGGACCAAGTGACAAAGGGAAATGATTGGATCAGAATTGTAAATGTGTTGAACCTACACATAATATATCTAGCTAGAAAATACACACACATTTGCAGAGAGAAATTGAGAAAGAAGGAGAGAAAGAATAGAAGAATTCTCATTAACCGTTATGAATAATGAATCATTTACACATGATATACTCTGTATAAATAATTCAATGCACACTGGAGGAGAACCAATGCACCATATTGGTGTTCTAGAGTGATTTGGACACACAACAACAGTTACAAGAGTGAAATACCACCTAGTCTAGTCTCTCAGGAAGTTATGGGAGTGAACTACCACCTAGCCGAGTTAACTAGTCAACTAGTCTTCAATTAACTGAATAAACAGAGAATAGTGAGGATTAGTTGAAGGAATCAAGGTTAATGCACTAGTCTGGTGATGATCCCAAGGTAATTTTGCATTACCATGGTGATGATCCCAATGTTGCATGGTGAGAAAACCAATGCATCATCTAAACTCAACTCAAATCTAAACTCAACTCAACTAGTCAAATTGAAGTGTCAACTGAAAGAGAATATTCTCCAGGTGGAATATTCTCCCCTAAAATATAGGATATTGGATAATGACTAATTATGACTAATAAACAAGGAAAAACCTTAGGAAAAATAAATCCTAGGTGTATGTGAAGTAACTCCAACACCCCTCCGGAACATCACTATGGTGAAAATAAAGAATGGGTCCCGGCAATGAGGCCATGTTAGGTACCCAAATACAAAAGATACACTGAAATAAAGTGAGGAAAGAGGGAAAAACTCATGGGAAAACCCCCCCTCAAGGTACAATCTATGTAAAAATAAGAACTACAGTTGCTAGGCAAATGTGTCCTTCACTCCAAGATGAATTCACAGAGAATGGAACTTTTGCTCAATGAAGGTCTTGGTAAAGATGTCTACCATTTGTTCTGCTAAAGGAAAAAAGTGTAGGTCGATTATCCCCTCCTGTACTAAGTCCCAGATGTAGTGCATGTGGATCTCGATGTGCTTCATCAACTGCCTCTGAACTAGATCTTTGCAGAACTTCAGATTTCTCTAGTTGTGACACTAAATGACGATCGACCAATGAAACTGAATGCACAACTCCATGAGAAAATATTGTATCCACATAGAATAAATGGTTATGATAACTACCCATCTATACTCTACCTCGGCTGAAGATAGAGTAATGGTGTCTTGCTTCTTTCTCGACCAAAAGATAGGCCTAGAACCAAGACTGAGTGAGTAACCAGATGTAGACTTGTTATCAATGCTATCACTAGCCCAGTCAGAATCAGTAAACCTGATGAGATATAATGTAGAGTCTGCTTCATAATGAATCCCAAAGGTGATGGTTCCCTATACGTATCGAAGGATACACTTTGAAAACTTCCAATGTATCTCATGCGACTCTTGCATGAACCTGGAAACTGTGCCTACTGCATAGGAGAGGTATGGTCTAGAGTGTGTGAGATACAACGAGCTCCCCACTAGCTGTCTATACAGTGTGCTTTCAACTAGTGGAGTCTCCCCTCCATCCTCAAGTTTGAATCTTGATAGGAATGGAGTTGGAGCAGACTTGCAATCTTTCATGTGAAATCTCTCAAGGATATCTCATGCATACTTTGCCTAAGACATTTTGATGCCTGATGCATCCTGATTGATCTCAAGTCCAAGGAAGAAGTGTAGTGGACCCATGTATTTCATCAAAAACATATCATGTAGAATCCTCTTGACTGCAGAAATCGCTAAATTAGAGCAATCGATGATCAACAAATCATCAACATACAAAACTAAGAGTAGAAGTGAATCAACTGTCATGAGCATGTAGACATTCGGGTCTAATTTAAAATGTACAAAGTTATATGAAAATAGGTAGGAGTCCATCTTGGCATACCATGCCCTAGGAGCCTACTTGAGGCCATAAAGAGACTTCTTCAGTCGACAGACCAAAGATGAGTCCTGTATAAATCCCTTGGGCTGCTCCATATAGATCTCCTCAAAGTGATAACCATGAAGAAATGTATTCTTCAAGTCCATCTGATGGAATTCGCATCCCTTGGCTGTCGCAATGGCAAGTGTCAATCATTTGGAATCCATCTTCTCTACTGGAGCGAAGGTCTCATGATAGTCAATACCATGCACCTGCTAAAAGCCTTTGGCAACAAGCCTGGCTTTGTATCTGCCAATCTTTCCATCCGCTGCGCACTTGGTCCTCGAGACCCATCTTCATATGAAAATTTTCCTCCCAGAAGGAAGGAGAACCAGATCCCAAGTCTGGTTCTTGAGGAGGGAGTTGTACTCCTCCAACATGGAGGATTCCCAAAATGGATTTCCAGCAGCCTCGCCATAAGACTGTGGATTTGAAGACTGAACCAAGAAAATATGCCTAGAGGGAAATGGTTCGGTGGCAGTGAGTGCAATAGGAGGATCCTCAAAATCAAATCGAGTCCTCCTAGTATCTGTTGGATCACAAAGGATATCCCCTGCATCCTAAAGAATAGTTTGTACCCACTTGGGCCTCTGCTCTGGCTTTGCAATTGCATCTGGATGCTATGAATCTGCATATGACTATACTGACTCTAAATATGAATCAGAAATCTTGTTTGAAGAAGAGTCGGCATGTGCATGCTCATCGTCTCAGATAGGTGGAATAATGAAGGTGTCTTCATGTGACTACTGAGGTACATGTGAGACACTTTCCTAGAATTGGACACTACGCTCAATGATGAGTTGGCTCGAGGAAATATCAATGAGCTTATATCCCTTCACACTGTCAGGGTATCCAACAAAAATACACACAATTCTCTATGGATCAAGTGCCTTCCTCTTTTAAGAGGGAATCTGGGCCCATGCACGTGAATCGAAAATGAGAAAGTGAGTCATTTTTGGTTTGAGGGGTCTTATCCTTGACAGATATATGGGGAGATCTGTTCTAGATGTATGTTGCACAATTAAGTGCTTTGGCCCATAGTCTCTATGGTAGTGACTTTTCTTGCGGCATGCAAGCTTCCATCTCCTTTAGAGATATGTTTTTCTGCTCAACAACTATGTTTTTCTGCGAAGTATAGGGAATTATATGCTGCAACTGAATCCCTGCCTCATGGAAAATATCATGCATCTCATCATTGACATAATCTCCCTCATTATCAGTTCGGAGGAATTTGATCTTGTTTTCGGACTATGTCTCAGCCAGGGCTTTGAAATCTTTGAGGTGTTGAAAGACCTCATATTTTTTCCTGAGAAAGTAGATCCATGTAAAATGTGAGAAATCATCAACAAAAATGAGAAAAAACCTCGCTTTGTTGATCGATGGATGCAGAAAAGGACCCATGAGGTCATTGTGGATCATATCTAAAGGTGAAGAAGTTCTCTGAGATTTTCATTTTTCAAACTTCTCTCGAGGGTGTTTTCTGAGAACACATCCCTCACACACTTCCTTGGAGAAATGGATGTCTGGTAGACCATCAACCAATCTTTTCTTTCTAAGTTGTTGCATGTATATGAAATTCAAATTTCCAAACCTTTCGTTCCATATCATACTACTTTTATCAACATGAGTAAGCAGTAAAGCAGAATTAGGTTCAATGAATTCAGAAAATGTATACAATCTAGACTGATGATTTACCTCACCGGTAGAAACGCTAGAGTTGGTTTGCATGTTGTATATGTCCATGAAATTTAGTGTGAATATGAATTTATTTCTAGTGCTGGAATTCTTCATCTGATACATGGAGAGAAGTTTGACGAAAAATTTGGGAACGTGCAACACATTCTCGAAGCTTCCGTTGGTGAGTTCAATCATTCCTTTGCCAGCGACTTAGATAGAAGAGTTGTCCCCCATCATAATAAGAGGACATTTGAATGCATCCAATGAACAATATACTTCTTTTGATGCATCCATGTGATATGATTCTCCTGAATCTACGATCCAAGCATCGGAATAGGAGTTGATGGCAATCAAGGCATGGCTAGAATTGCCTTTCTTGGGATTCAGATCTTCTGGCTTCTTCTTCTTGGCACCCTCAGGGATGCAATCTCAATTGTTGTTTTGATGAATTATTTGAGACATTAGATATATTTTATTTTTCATCCATGCAGATTGTGGATGGAATCATTTTTTACAGTATGTGCATTTCTCCCCTTTTCTTCCCTTTTCCCCTTTGGATCCAGAGGCATAGGTGAAGGTTTTTGTGTACCCTTCCTTCTTCGGATGTGCATGAGATTTCCTTTTGTCCTTATATTTAGATTTATGATATTCACGGCTTCCATCTTGCACAGTAAGTGCATGCACCTTTGGGCCTTTGATTTTCCCCATGTTGATGAGCTTGGTTTTCTCTTGTGTCAGGGATTCGATAAAGTCCTCAAGAGAAGGCATCTTCCAGGTGGATCCGGAGGTGAATATGACATAATATAATGCTGATACAAATAGAGAGAATTCAGGACCAATTTTGGAGAGAATGGTGAGAACCATTTGTTTCTGCTCCTTCGATTTTATCAACCCTGCAAGATTTGAGTTGCGACAGTAAATCCTTGAATTTTGTAAAGAAATCTTGGATATTGTTGAATATTTTTGGATCCAATGTGAGTATCTCCACCTCCATCATGTGTCCCCTCATCTCATCTTGTTTTCAAAATATCCCTTCCAAGGTGGTATAGGATTCATTGGGATTCTTTTCTATAGTGGGAAAACCCCCCTACAGACTACACTAGGGTTCTAAAGTGCAGGCAGAGCTAACCATCTAAAGTCTCCTAATTTTAAAAACTATCCTGACAACACCCCACATTCATGCATAAAATACAAAGTATAGGGATATGATAGTCCTACCTTAAACTCCATGTCCGATGTCAATCCCTTTGCACCTGGTCATTTCTCAACTGCAAATATCCTCCCAAGGTTGACTTGCATTCACCAAAAGACAAACAAGAAACTACTAACATGTATTCTATATATGAATTAGTGGGTTAGATGTCATAACAAAATGTAAATCAAACATAAAGATTAAACATATCATATGGTGGGATGACAAAAGTACTTCTTTATATTAATCTCACAAAGTCACTTACAAAACAAGATCAACGACTTCTCCTTGAACCCGGTCCTGGGCTCCTCTTCACCAAGCTCCAACTGATTCTGCATATCCTTCTTCTCTCATACTTCTCTCTAGAGAATGGGAATAGGCTTATGGATGAGGAAAAAGGGGCAAGAATAAGGAATTATGGCTCAAAACTCACAATGTGGCTGTAAATTCTTGGGGCAAGTGGGGAAAGAAAAATGGGCAGAGTTTCACTGTTGCTATGTTTCTCCTTGGAATGAGACCCCAACACCTCTTTTTATATACCAAAAATATAATTATTCGGTTGGGTGATGGGCTATAGGCAGTCAATTGGTTAGGAAACCACCCAATAGCCCGTAATCTCAATGAATCCCTTGCAACGTTTTATTTTTTGCAACTTTTGTGAGTATACGCGATCTATAATGGTGCAACTAGTGTACGTATGCAGGCAGTAGTGATGCAAGTAGCGTACATATGAGGGAAGTAGTGGTGCAAGGTTTGTACATCTTCAAAAATTTGGTTTTTAAGAAGAGATGTTCAATATTGGCTTGGAAAAAATAGTAAGTAAGATGGCCTGTTGTTGGGTATGCATGTCTGGTGAAAATAAGGGTTATAATAGATTCCCCCTAATGTGTGAGGTCGGAAGAGCATTTGAATGGCTGAAACAAATTAAAAATATTTACCAACGTAAGAAGCGAGTGAGCCCGGGACTAGAGTTCGGGAGGTGCCATCTGCAAAATAACAATTGTCTCACCGAGGCAGGCATACCCATGCTCAGGATGAAATAAATCATGGTTGCCAATCAAATACATTGAAGATCCATGTCATATAAATATATAAAGTGTAGCTGCGAGCAATACACAACGGATCTACATCTCAAAATAAAATATATACATGTATAGTATCCATCTTCAAGAAGCCAATGATGCATGATGGATGGAGATGAGGTCTTTAGAGCTCGAGCAACAAATTCAATATCTTTAAAACTCGAGTAGGAGTGAAATGTGAGTGTAAAAATTCACTACCCAAAGGTCTTCGATGACTCATTGCGGAAAAGACAAGAGAATCTCGATGATCAAGCAAATAATTTCATTTATTTTGAACAAGGACTTGATTGAACTGTAAAGAAGGTCAGGCATGAGGTCAAGAGACAAACTACAGAGAGGCCGACTGAAGTTGGGTAAAAATTCCCTTGGACAATAGCACATCTAATGATCACACTTAGGCAACATGACATGGACATAAGTTCACGATGTAGGAGGCAATGCAAACTCTCCATATGTTTGGAAGAATAACCAAATGGAGGAGGACACAACTCTATGTTACGAGAACAGATTCCTAAGGTCATATTAAATCCCAAAGATTGAAGAAAAAATGGAAGGATGTGCTTTGTCCAAGGGTGACTCATTGTGCTGCCATAAAAAGAAAATACTTTTCCCTTCCTCTTTTTGGGGTATATTTTATTTTTTTGTCTTTTTAAATATTTTCAAAGATTGAAAAAGAATAAAAGAATGCTACATTACAAAGGAGGAACGAGTGTCGCAAGAATACTAGTTCCAAGCGCAAGGAACAGACTAATTCTCAGAGAAAGGAGACATGTGCAGGGAAAGGACACTCTGGAAAATTCCTCCATGGGTCAAGGTGTCAAGACGTAAAGGAAAAGTGCTACAAGGCTTGTGTATAAGGAATGCTTCATAGGTTTAGTTGAGAGAAACATGGAGCTGGCATTAGGCCAAAGACACAGGAATGCAAATGTGATTGATAGGACACAATGATAACGCCCTTCAATGTAATTTTAAACGATCTCAGAGAATGTAATCTCGGTGGTTTTTCATTTTTAGAGAGTCTAAAAAAGCACAAAAGAAGACTCCACCGGGGTACCTTTTTCGGGGATAGTCTAGTCGGCTCGAAAAAGGGATAAATTAGCACCGAAAAATACGTCTATTCAAAACCATTTTAACGAGTGTGACACAGACAAGATCACTCGACAATATTTTCAATTTTAACAAGTCTGCTAAGAGCTTAACTATGGAATCACTACCTTTTTCTAGCTTTAGTATCCTTAGCCCAAAAAAGGTGAAATTTACCGAGGAGAAATATCCTGGCGAGATGAATCTCCCGAGGTTTACTTTTTTCCTCCTCAATCTACAGGCCAGAAAAAGGGGTAAACTCATCCCAGTAGATGTTTTTCTGAACCAATTAACGAGTGTGAAAGAACAAGGTCACTCAACGATCTTTTCAATTTTAAGGAGTCTAAAAAGAGCTTAACTATGGACTCTGTAATGGATGTTCTTCTGGACCAGTTTAACGAGTGTGAAGAAACAAGCTCACTAGATGATATTTTCACTTTTAGGGAGTTTGAAAAGAGCTTAACTATGGACTCCGTGGGGATTCCTTTTTCGTAAATTAGTCCCTCAAGCCCGAAAAAGGGTTAAACTTATACCTGAGAATACTCTTCTAGAGAACCAAAGTTCCTAGAGTATACCTTTGTTCATACAATTGACCATCTGGACTGAAAAAGGGGTAAACTACTGTCAGATAGACATGCCTTCAAATTTTAGTTTGGCGAGTGTGAAGGGAAACAAGATCACTCGACAATCTTTTCATGTTTAGAGGGTCTAAAAAGGGATTAAAAGAAGACCCGTTTGTTTCTTGGGAGTCCCAAGGGTGAGGCCAAGAGTGATAATATATCAGACATGTGAAGGCTCAAACTCGTAATTAAGACAAGACTAAAAGGACTCCCGAGCCTATAGTCATTAGCGATGACATGGACACCAAAATGCAACCAGGCTCTACCTAGGGCATCCATGTGAGGGTAAGCTCTACCACTAAATTATGACACTTCTAGAGAAACAATGACATTTCTGTGTCACAATTTGGTGGGGTCGATCCTATGGTAAAGAAAAAAAGACAACGAGGTGCAACAAGTGGAGGTGGAATCCTAACATAAATGCACAAAGTTGGAAATTTGAATTTTCACCAAAGGACCTTAAAACTGCCCTAACTTCCAAAAATTTCATCGAACCAAAAGTAAAGTGTATCGTAACATCCAATGAGAAACTCAAGAACCACGTTACATGATTTTCAGGCCAGAAAAAATGACAATGGGGGTCAAAAAATGACAAAAAGGGCCAAAAAAGTCGATAAATAGAAGTCGGCAGCTCATTATCACCATTACAAATTGATAATTGAACAAAAAGCCAAAAACACCCCTTTGTGAAAGAAGTTGATTCTGGGAGCTTCAGTGGACGAAACAAACTTCTGCCTAGACCAAGTAAGTACAAACTAGTCCCTCGTGTATTTCCAATCTTCATTTTTTTTTTTTTTTTTTTTGGAGGTGTGCACACCCTTAAAAAGGTCGGCCCTGCGTGTATGCGGGTTGTCCAAGAAAAAAGCGCATATGCACATGGGTAGAGAATATTTTTCCCATGTACATATGTGGTTGTCCCCAATACAGCCCATGTACATCCTCAAACATATGAAAAAAATTAAAAATGCATCATTTGACTCTCCTTTGAACTTGTCATTTTGCAGAATTTATGTCCATTGGAGAGAGAGAGAGAGAGCATGAGGACATTTATACAATGGTTGAGGAAGACCCCGTTGTTGTCACCGCATTAAAATAATGCGGGTTGTGGAAATTCTTTCGGTGTCCACTCATGCAGGCACAACCCAGGCTGTTGAATGCCTTGGTGGATTACTGGCACCCAGATGCAGAGGCTTTTATGCTCAAGGGGAAGTTGTTGACTCCAATGATTGAGGACATTTACTTCCTGACTAGCCTCTCAAGGAGAGGTGAACCAGTCAACCTTCATTATTTTCTTCCTGGGCCACACGATATTGTCAAATTGATCGGGCAACACTGTGAGGTTGGAACAGATAAAGTGGGTCCCAGGTACCGATCCACAAAATCACCAACCTATCATTGAAAGTGATAGTTTTACTTATTGGGTGGATCACTGGATCTGCGGCTTTACATCAGGCCTCCGAGATGCATATGCATTGTGCAGTACAGTGCTTAAATGCACGAGTGTTTGATTAGAGTACAACCATACTAGAGTGCATGAAGAAACAACTCACGGAGTGTCATGGGAGGAACAACAAGAACTCCGGGTTTGGGACTGTTCTTTTCTCTTTATTCTTCAAGAGGGTACCCAGTCTTAGTCCCTGAGAGACAATACTGTTGAGCTAGATATATACCATATATTCCAACACTTAATTGTCAACCCAGGAAGGTAGACTTTAAGGAACCAGTACAATATGTACAAGAATGGAGTCAACATAGAAATCTGTTGACGGGCGAAATTGACCGTCCGTCAACTGGGAGAGTGGAACCGGTCCGGGGTTGTCTAAATAACCCAAGCCGTTTGGAATGGACCACCCTGACGAGTTTAACGGCTATGTTGGCCGCTCTAAGGTTTTCTATGAAAACCAAAGAGAGAATTGATTTGAGCTAAGAAATCTAACTAAAGTAAATAAAACAAACTAAACTATAACTGAATACAAGAAACTAACTAAAATAAAGGAAACTAGAAACTAATAAAGAAAACTAAACTAACTACACTAATCTAACTATAAACTACTAACTATTATATATACAAGATACTAATTATGATTATAATAACTCAAATCAACTATCTAATTATCATCTACAATATTCCTTATTCACAAATGTACACTATGGACAACCTACAGATTTGATTAAAACCTGCAAAAATCATATGTATTCTGCCCTAAGACAGCCATGAATCTCTTTTTTTGATTTTCGTATTTTATGAAAAGGAAATACAAACTACTGAAATTAAACAATCTAATATATATTACTGAAATTACACAATGCAATATAAATCGAACTAAACTATCATTTATATTAAACTACTTACCACAAACAGTAAATAAAAGACAAATTGACCTGGAAACGCTCCAAGTCTGCCCTATGTAGGATGAATTCTTAAGCTGTTTGGAGGAAGAAATTCACACCATTTAGTACTTAAGCTTTTCGTAAACGATCAGCTATGCTGCTCCTTGAAGTGTTTTACAGGACATGCAAGACATAAAAGAAAATCATAACAATCTTATGATGATAAATCTCTGCAATAAGGGAAACCTATTATGCAGAAAACTTATATAACAATTCAA
>ML779944.1:151083-166629 GCA_009831015.1 Picea engelmannii
ATATATATATATATATATATATATATATATATATATATATATATATTTACATATTTTTGTCTTATGGGTTAAATTTATTTACAAATTTATTTACATGTGTATGTGTGTTCTTTTCTTTGCGTGTGTGCAATATGCCAATATAATATTTGATTAGCTAGAGTATCCGTCATCTAATTTAGTCTCCTAGGAACATGGATATATGTAATGTAATCAAAGAAATGTTCTAAGAGACGTACCCTAAGGAATCGTCGATGTAGAGTAGGATCGTAAACGCAGTAAACCCCATTTAACTGGGACACCACCAATTGTGCATCTAAGTAGACCAGGAGGTAAGAGATACCATGTGACAAGGCATCATGAAGCAACTCTATTACTGCACTATATTCGGCCACATTGTTTGTGGCATCACCTAAACAGATACCTCCAGAAGATAAGACCTGGCCTTAAGGTGTGAAGATTACCCAAACTACGGAAGCAAGCCTCCAAGTGTGTCGGCTAGCACCATCCGCAAATCCAACGAACACATCTGATTCACTTGACATATGCCACAATGAAAAAGATGACATCAAAATGACACGTCCATAAGAACAAAAAGAAAAAAACTAAAAATTTATAAGAAATATACATATGTAGAAGAAATCACCCAAGGCGACCCACCTATGAGTAATAGTTCTTGAGGTAGAGACGATTTCTAGGCTCCACTAAAGTGCTCCCTTAAAAATAAACCACATGATAAGCACCCTTCTTTAATACTTCCTTCACGATGAACGGTCTGAACCACATGGGTTTAAACTTGACTGCCCCCAGGGGATCCTTATCTTGGTCATAGACTAAGACAAATTTTCTTTTGGAGAAAATCTAAGGACAAACAGATCGATCATACTTACACTTGACTCGTTGCTTGTGAGCCTCATTAGCCAAGGTTGCATCACGTATTTCTCATTGAGCCACTCGAGATATAAGAAGTGTTCCTCAAGCGGTGAAGTGTCTGGAAATAACTGTACTACCAATTTAAGAGATGGGATCTGGCATTCTATTGGCAAGATTACTTCTAGCCCATAAATGAGTTGGAAAGGTGAAAAAACAATGGCAGTCTTCACAAACATTCAGTAGGCCCATAATGTTGAGTATAACATCAAATGCGAATTTGACTTGGCTGAGTTGATCGTTCACTGTAGAATGGTCTTGAGAGATTTATTCATAGCCTCCACTTGACCATTCTCTTGTGGGTAATAAGGTAATGAGTGTTCTTGTCTCAACCCAAGCTTTTATGTTAATTAAAACATCATTTTGTTCTGAAAGTGACTACCATGGTCAGTGACAATCTCCTTCGGGACACCAAACCTTGCTATTATCTGATTAAACAAGAAGAGAGTTAATGTCTCTCCATCATCCTTGAACATTGGCATAGCCTCGACCCACTTAGTAAAGTAGTCTACTGCTATGATGATATAGCGGTTCCCCCTGGCTGAAGGGGGGTGGCATGTAGTATAATCAATGCCCCACTTGATGAAGGGGCCAACTGTGATGATAGGAAACATAGGAGCAAGGTGTGCCCTCATCCTCCGTGAAAATATCTGACATGGGTGGCACTTCTTGACCGATTCAATGCAATCTTTGATTAACGTCGGCCAATAGTAACTGGCTCGTAGAATATTTTGGGTTGTTCCCAACCCAGAAAAGTGGACGCCACATGCTCTAGTGTGGAAATCATTAAGCACAAGTTCCGCTTCTTCATGAATGCGACATCCAAAAAGGATGTAATCTACACCTCAATGATACAAAGTGTCTTCAAGAATGAGATAGTTCTTGGCCTGATGGCATATACGTCGATGTTAATCACAAGAAGAAAATGTGGGGCACTTCAAAGTCTGGAGATAGACTAGTATATCTCCATACTAGGGGTACAAAGATGAAATCATAAAAATATCTCCTTTAATCAATGATTCTTCGGACATGACATCACCTGATTCGATCGAAAGTTTCAAGATGAGTTCCACAAAGACCAATGACTTTTTAGATTTCGCAAAAACAAAATCTGAGTCAAAATCCTAGAGGATAACTATCAATATACTGATCTTTCTGCTAATTACACGTCATGTCAACACATATTGAAATGGATTTACGATGACAATGATGGTGGTTTTGTGAAACAGGATATAACGACGGAACCGTTGGACAGCATGTACTGCTGCTAATGCAAGTTTCTCAAAATGAGAGTAGTTGATTTCTGGTCCAACCAGGTCTCGACTCAGGTAATAAATGACATGTTCTTCAAGAAAATCATCCTCCTAAATCAATACCATACCGATGGTCGACTCTGCAGTGACCAAATACAATAAGAAATTTTTATTATAGTTGGGTGGCCGAAGCAGAGGGGAAGATGTGAGGGTGTGTTTAAATGTTTCGAAAGAGCATTGAGAAGCTTCATCCCAATGGAAAGGAATGCCCTTCTTCATTAAATTCATAAAACCCTTTTGTGATCTCGGCATATTTTGTGATAAAACACAGAAGAAAATTAGCTTTTCGCTATAAACTCTAAAGCTGAGGAACTGCGCACAGGGGAAGCAATTCAAGTATCGGCTCAACCTTTAGAGGATCAACCATGATCCTTGTTGTTGACACTATGAAACCTAATAGTTGACCTGACATTGTTATCACTGAAATTTCCTCCGCACAGGGCGACAAGAACACTGCATCGTCAACACAGGACTGGAGTCATTCATGGCATAGGATTAATTCCTCAGCAGTGCAAAATGGTCAAAAAAATATACAAATGACCAAAAAATTTGAAGGGTGCTTCATAGCATTTGGGTGCGCACGTATGCGCATAACAGAATCGTACAAAGCGCGCATATGTGTATAAGGCGCGGCTGTTGGGCGAAAAACCCGCGTGCCTGCTAAACGACGCATTTATTGAAATTGGTCGGCCTCCCAACCACTAATGGATCAGCTCCCAAGTCTATTTGACACCAAATCCGAGCTCAATCCTCATGGTGGGCTGGTCAAAGACCTAATTATGCCCTAAAGAGCCCCTTTTCACATTCTAAAGAGGTTACATAATGATCCAATGCTTGGCTATAAAAAGCCATGAATGACCACCATTTTCTCAAGGAATTCTTCATATTGTTATGCTGCTGAGATTGCGAAGGACCCATTCTTTGGCAATAAACACCACAAGCTACATTTCATAGAGCTATTCACCCCTCACTTGGGTGAATAAGCTTGGAGTTCTTTCACCCACATTTTTCATCTTTTCATTGTAAGGAGAGAAATCTTTGAGGGCCTCAAGAGCCTTCCATTGGAGAAAGAAGGGACCCAAGTCCCCTTTCTTCTTTGTGTCTTTGGATTTCATCAACAGATCAACTTATACATTGGTGATATTGGTCCATTTGTCTCTATTTTTCATTTTCTCATATGATTTTAGTTTTTATTTGTTTTACTTTAATTCTTGTTAATAGCTTTGTTGTTTTTCTTTCTAACCTTTTACCTTACAGCTGTCATGCCTAGCAGAGCCCAACTGGGCATGTAAGCACTCTTAATTTGCTCACCTAGTAACGAATTGGGTGCAAACAGACGTCACGCAGAAACTGCACTTTTTTGGATTCAAGCGAATCCAATAGTAGCAACATCGCTCAAAGATAAGTCTGAGGTGTGTGGGATGATCATCTCTCTTATGAGATCATGACGCTAAATCATCGAGATAAGCCTCGACTAGGTGTTTGAGATAGTGGAAATCAAAACACATGGCCTGCTGAAAAGTGGCTCCAACATTCTTTAGGCCAAAAGGCATCTTCCGATAAGAAAATGTACCCCACATATAGATAAAAGTTTTTTTATGCTAGTCCTCAGGTCTAATCAGTATCTGATTGTATCAATAAAAACCATCCATGAAAGAAAAGACCTCACAGCCTATGCATTCATCGACAATCTGGTCAATAAATGGGGTGGGGAAATTATCCTTTGGATAGGCCTTATTCAAATCACACAAGTCTGTACATATGTGAATCGTTCCCTTCTTTTTGTTGACTGGAATAGGATTCGATACCCATTGAGTCAATTGGACGGGGTAGATGAAACCAACTTTGAGTAGTTTCTCTACTTCAGCCTTAATAGTTGTTGATTTCCTAGGATTAAATGGATGAAGCTTCTTCTGGACATGCTTAGCATCATGATAAGTCTTGATTTCATGTTCAAAAATTCTTGGATCAATGCCTGGCATTTCCTCGTAAGACCAATAAAACACATTGCAGAATTCTTTAAATAAATATGTATAGATTTGAATCTCCTCAGGGGAACAGTTCGCTCTGATGAAGACATTGTCCACGATGATAAGGGTTCTGGAGATATCGATAGGTGTATTTTTAGCAATGGTTGCCATATTACCCTTGACATAAACTACGTACGTAGCCAAAGGATTGATAGGACAAGACCTATCTCCAGTCATAGTCAACACAAATTCTCCTCCCTCTATTCTTCCTAACTCTAGGAGGAAATATGATCTGTAATGGAGATCATCCCAGGGTCTGTCTGGACTAGTCAATGCCTCTAAAATCGCCTCGTCAAAGGGAAATACCAAGTCTATGGAATCGGTAGTGGAAAGGGAACCTTGAGCCTAGACAGGCTCTAGAACTAGATCTAACTCTAGTGCAGGAGTCGGATCATGGTTGGCTGAAGCTTGTTGGACTAGATTACGCAAATTCTGTCGCGAAAAAGGGCATGGACATCCCATGATGCCCTGTCCTTCCATCGTGGTTGATGGGGAAGGACGACTCCATAGATCATTAAAGTAAGTCATGCGGAATGGCGACACTGAAATGATTTCAGCCTTAGGCTAGTCAGGGATAGCCGATATCATTTTGACATCATTGGAAGGAGGCGAGTAATCGAAATTACCCATGAGAAGTGGGCACAAATCAACACCCACATTGACAATGCAGGGATGTGGATTATCAATCATCGAGACCGTGGATTCCCCCGATGAAGGGTCAGGTCTGGAGAAGGATAATTGATCAATGGTCACGATTTGACCCTCATGTAGAAACAACAAGAGCCGAAAAATTGTGGCAACCACTGCATGCATGGCATATGTCCACCTCCTTCCTAACAAGAGGTTGTAGTCGAGAGGCACATCGACCACTTCAAATTTGACGCACACAGTCTTCCCTCCTAACTGCACGGGGAAAGAAAGAATTATTCCATGTGGTCTAAAAGAAAAGTAGGTGAAGGAGACAGAACAGGTTGGCCAATGGCCTTCCAACATGCCAACAACATCATGCATGTTGAGGCGTCCTCATCAACCACCATACGGAAAATATTTTGGGTAGAAGATTTCATGGGGTGAGCCACTACTATCTGAAATGTGACGTGGTATGGGAGCTGAGGCTTCAAGTCAGTTGTATTAAGCATGATAGTTCTCAAATTACATGTCTCAGTGGATCCTAAGGCAGCTAGCAGATCCTTTTTCTACGAAGGGCAGCTCTGGAGGACCTCCAAAGTAGACATTGCGCAAGGGGTTTGTGACAAATCTTCCACCATAGAGTAGTTATGGGCGGCCCTCGATTTTGGATTATGTGAAGCCTTCCTGAACGCCACTTTCAAGATGCGTGTAATTGTTTCACCCATCATTCTCTCAATCTGGAGAGGAACAGATGGGTTTTCAGCTTCTTTACCCTTTTCAAAAGTATTTTGAGTTCCGTAATCATGTGTCCTAGTAGCTATGTGAGCTTCACCTTTCAACATATAGACATTCGAAGTCGAGGGATTGCTAGATGATGAAGGGGGTCTCTAACTTCCCCCATCCGTGTTCGCAGAGGCTTGAGTTAAATTTTTCCCATGAGGAAATGGGTTCATTAACACCGCAGGCTGTTGTTGTGCCAATAAATTTTGGGCCTCTGCGATTCAAAGGCATAAGTGAGTCAGGTGGTCTTCCGCGCAAAGGTTGCATGGATACTTCAACTTATTTCTCTCTGTGTTGCTCCGACCAACATTATTGGTGGGTTTCTTATCCCCCTTACCCTTCTTTCGCTATTTTTTCTTCCCTTCAGCCTGTTGGTTGGCCTTTGGGTTCGTCGATTGCACATTTTGTACATTCGACGTCTGAGTAGGGGGAGCAGCCAAACTAGGAGTTGGGTTGGCCAATGTCTATTGTATCGACAATCGTTGCAATTGGTTTGACAGTGTATCAATGGGCTTTGCTTGTGCTAAACCAACAATGTTGTCAGCATGTGGTCTAGACTTATGTTTGGTCTTATCAAGAATAGACCGAGGTGCATCTGGTAGAACTTCATAAAGCAAATCAAACTGAGAGTAAATCATCTTTAGTTGTTGAGCCCTCATTATCATTTCTTCCTCTGATAATACCCCCGACGTTGCTATGTCCTTGGATAGTTGGGGTACCAAAGAATTAAGGAACCATTCCAGCATGAATTTTGGTGGAACCGGTACTTTAATCAAACTCTTCTAGTGCTTCCATTCTCAGATGTAATCAGAGATATGGTCATCCTTTGTCTACTCAAATTTGGCCATTAATTTTGTGCCAACATCGTATCTCACAGGTAATTGAAAATCGTTTAAGAAAACCATTGCCAATTCTCCAAAAGTAGAGTATCTTGAGCGGTCGAGCTCAATGTACCATTTCACGACACTCCTGATAAGAGTGCATTGAAACAGACGCAACTAGACAAAGTTGTCTCTCAAAGAGTTGGACAAGCACCATAAGTGAAAGGTAGCCACGTGATCACCTAGATATTCATTAGGCTTGCCTTCGAACTTTGGAATGTTTGAGGGCAACTTGGTCGGCATAGTAGGCCAACGTGGATCGTCACAGATTGAGTCGTTCAATAATCTTGACAAGTCTAGCAAATGCAAAGTTGCCAGAAATGGTAGTTTAGGTTATTGAGTATGTACAGGAGGATATGATCCTGGGATTTGGCTGGCACTAGGTTGCCAAGAAAATTTAGGCTGTTGGTCTGGGTTCTGTTAAAAACCATGGCCTATGCCATCATTTGGATGTTGTGCTTGTTGAAACATCATCAGTTGACTCTGATAGTAGGATGTTTAGGGCTGAGAAGGGATTTATCCCGATGTAGAGTTACAAAGGTTCTGGAAATGGTTTCCCCCTATTGATCTGACATGCATAGGTCTTGAGCCTATCCCGAGGTTCCATTGAACACGGAAGGGGTTGCCCCTGATCGACATCTTTGACAAGGGAAATAATCCCTATCATGGATTCCAAGGTCCTTGAGAAGTGTGTGTCCCCTGTGCAGGAATAGTACCCTGCGCAGGATTTTGTGATCCAAAACCAGGGTTTCCCTCAGCTGAGATGGCAGCTGATGAGAATGAATTGTTACCAAACATGATGAATAAAGAGAATGACAAATAACCCACCGGTGTGGTACTAGAAGAAGGTCCTTGACTACCTTCTTCGAACGAGTTGTAATTCATGTTTGGCCAGGCAGGCTGCTGAGAAGCACCGCTAAGCGAGGTGGATGACAGAGGTATATGACCCCCACCATAAGGGAAAGAATTATAGGGAGTTGAAGTGCCCCCCATGGACCTTTGCAAAGGAGTGTTATAGATCCCTGCCCCTAGACCCACAGTTTGTAGGGTGGAGTAGGAGAGGACCGAGTTCATTTCAAAGTTGGGAATCCATATGAAAATGGATGACCCATCACACTCTTTGTAAACGATGTCATGATTGTCACCATGGTCAAAATCAGACCACTGCCTGAGGTAAAGGCGGTCGAGACCATAGTGGCCCAGAACTGCAAAGGTGAGTTAGGAGGCAGAACGCCCCCAGTTGTGGCAACCATAGAGGGAGTATGAGGAATCCCTGATGAAGTAGTAGCATTTTCTTCCATCGCTTCTTGTAGTATTATCTGACACTCGTGATGTGTTACCCTTGGAGGAGAAAGTTGTATCAGAAGTGGTGCCGACAAGTCAGTGATCGGAGAGTTATATGGACTAAGAGCTTCTGCTCCAAGGTCAGAAATAGTTGGTCCCTTTAGAAATGAATGTTCTCCTCTTGGATATGGCTCAGGTACAAATTCCTATGGCCCAATCGCCTCAAAAGACCCTTGCGGGTCTAGTATTTACCTTCGTGGTGGCGGTGGTGGATCCAAGTTAACCGGTGGCAGGCCCTAGAGCCTTCACGACCGATGGAGCTCTTGATATTCCACTGTGGGAGAAGATCAATGACACACTAGGGATTTCTAATGTTGAAGACCAAAACATGCACTAGAAATGTTCCTAGAGATAAAGAAATCAAACCACTACAACTAGTTGGAAGAACAGTTACACCAGCCAACACTAGAGAAACTTACCAGTGCAAGTGAAAATCGAATATGGAAGCACCCTCTGGGTATACTCTACAAAGCATGGCCCGATGTCTGCCCTAGGTACCATGCTATACCCCCGCAGTCACTTGTGTAAGTGATCCGAAAATGGATCCAGAAGCCTGATAGGGCTTGAAAAATGCTAAAAAATGAAAGTTCTCGGAATGCGACGAAACCTATGCCATTGTGTCTGTCTCGTCTTCCTGATTCCGACAGTATATTTACTTTGTCAAACGGAGTCCGTATGGAGAAGATATCGCGTTCTGTCCAAAAAGTCAAACAGGAAAAAAAAGGGGATGACTGTACAGTCCGTACAGTCCACGTGGCACGTCCGTACAGCTGACGTGGCATGTCCATACATCTGACATGGCAGCTTCAGGAGGCGACATGTGGCAGACCATATGGAGGACACGTGGCATCACCAAGACACGACACGTGTCAGGTGGATTTGACATTTTCGGCGTACAATCGGACAAGTGCTGAGGTGACACGTGTCACCACTGACAGGGTGACGCGTGGCAGGATGACGTCATCCGATGATGTGGCGGCTGACAGGGCATACGGTTGGGCTGACGCAGCAGAGACGACGTGGCGGCAGACGTGGTCCAATCAGGGATTGACGCGTGTCATATTGTGGTTGGTTTTTAAAGCGCCACATGGCCCAGTTGCGGGCTGCCACGTGGCACTGTATTATTGGTTCTTGGTTATGGTTCTAATATTAAAAGTTGGTGACTCCGAGGATTCAAAACCGAGACCTCTCGGTGGACAAAGGACTATGGACTTCAGGCTAACCGGGCCGTCGGCAGGTGGTTCTTGTAATGGAATCGGCAAACATTTGTTTTGAATTGAATTAACGGTTTGAACGGGCAGTAAAAGGGCCGGGGCTTAGCCCCAGCCCTCGGCGACACCACATGACCCTTGCACATAACCAGAACTCGGCGCAAATGAAAATAACGACGCGACCACGGCGGAACCGGGAGCGCGGGGTTACAACGACCTCCGGGTATATTTGGATAGGACCAGCCCACGGTTCGGGCGGTTCCACATGATTCGGGGCTTCAACCACTATTTGCGCGCGCCTATGTAACATATGGCCCGTGATTCCGGGCGCTAAACCAAGGAACCAGGAGCGGGAGCCTATGGGAGAGGGCCAGCGCGCGAGCGCGTGGCCACATGGACATATCAATATGACCAGAGGCGCGCGTATTGGGGGCTGCGCCCAACGACTTTATAAAAGTGGGTTTTTATTAAACAGATTTTTTTTTTTTTAATTAAATATGCCTATATTAAGCAGATTTGCTCCATTTTTGGGGGATATTGGGCATTTTTGGAGGCCATATTCTTGGAGGAAGTTGGGGATGTGAAACCAACTCCAATCCTATATAAACCAGGCCTGTTTGAGGCCAAACACAGTCATTCAAAGCAGAGTTATGCTGAAGGAAAGCCAAGCCAAAGTCAGTTTTTTGCAGGGAAGCCTTTGAGGTGGAAACGCTGTCGGATCGTTTCTGGGAGCTTGGAGCATCAGTTTTGCATGCCGTTTCTTTCATTGGGTTCTAGAGATCTGGGAGAACAAGACCAGATCATTCTTGTAGCATTTTGGCATTGCTGAGATGTAATTTTGAGCACTTGAGCAGAAATAAAGAAGCCTCCCCCACAAAGAAAAGGCCCGGAGACGTAGGCAAACATTGTGCCGAACTCCGTTATCAACCTGCATTCTTATGGTTTGCTGTCATTTATTTATTTCAGATATGCATATGTGTATTTGAATGGCATAATCCTCTTCTTTCCTCATTCTTTCAATAATTTCTCAAAATGGTTAATTAATTCATGCAAGTAAAACTCAACCATAATCAGTTAAAAGATCCTACAGATCAGTAAGTCTCTAAAGTAAAGGCAACTAGGTTTCCAACTCGTGAACAACTACCAGGTGGGTACATTCGATAGTCAGGTGGACCGCAATGAGCAGTTTATCAAGCCCAAAACCTATCAAGGGTATCGAAAGCAAGTGTTCTTGAAGATGACTGAGGACCTCAAACAGATTCAAGACCCACAAATCTCTGTGTCAAATGCGATCAACGTAATCCCAAGATAAATCCTCTGTATGCGTTCCTTCGCTACGATTGGTCCGTCTTTGGAGGGGTTATCTCCACTACCTTTCTACATGTGACCTCGTGTTTAGCCCCTATGTTAGAGGGGGGTCTCGGATAGTTTCCACATTACTGGACTTTTTCACTCCCTAGCACAGACTCCTATGTTTGTTTTATAACCTTGAAGAGTTTCCTCTCCAACCTAAATCAAGGCTCTAGCCTAATCTAGTTGATGGACCCTACAAACACAAAGTCTAATAAATTTTAATTAAGAGTTGATTTTAAGTGGTATGTCTTAAGTGAAAGGAATGGAAATGAAACTGGTGATTTTTGTTAAGAGACGAAAGAGAAGAACAAATGTTGGAAACAAAATTACTTCTTTTTCAACAAACAAATATTTGCAAATTGAATACTCTTTAACCAGCTTTTCTAACTAACTTTTATCTCTAAGATCTTTTAAAATAAAAACTCAAAACTGAATTCCACTTGACTACGAGTTACTTAAAGTCCTAAGTATTCAGGGAAGAACTTAAGAAAGCACTCTTCTTCTTGAAAAAAAAACTAACCTAACTACTTAACCAAACAAGAAACTATTTTTTTTTTATGCTCCAAAATAAGAAACTTGAAAATGAATTCTTTTCTTTTCTTCTAAAGCAAGTAAAAAGGGAAAGTAATGACAAGACAAAACCCAAGAAACTGACTTAAGGCCTCCTATGGATCGCAGGGAGTCACTAAAATAACCACTAAGGATTAGACAAAAAAGACTCACAGACTCATCACAAAAACCCTTTCAATGAAAACACAAGCAATCATTAAAAGATAAAGAAACCGACGTCAAGCCTAGGCTCAAAGTCTATAACTACAGAGACCATGACTAAATCAAGAAACCTCTGAGAAGTCAGACTTCAATCAGCGGAGAGGATATTTGCCTCTCCATAATAGAAGACTTCTTGACATAGGCACGCTACTGACACTTAAGCAGTCTACGTATGTACACGGGTTGTCCAAAGGTAGGGCAAGTATGTACATGGGAAGACCTTCTGCAGGTCGCGTACACCTCTGTAACTCCTTAAAAAAAAGAAAACAAAATTCAAAGGAACAAGGTAGGGAATACTGGTATGGCAGACCAGAATTCCTTAAAGACACAGTAACTTACCTAGAACTCAAAGAGGTAATTAAACCAATTAAAACACCCAAAAAGATCCCCCAAAAACCCTAGAGGCTCCCCAATATGGTCACCAACTTTGTTATAGTGGGAAAACCCCCCTACAGAATACATTAGGGTTCTAAAGTGCAGGTAGAGCTAACCGTCTAAAGCCTCCTACTTTTAACAACTATCCCGACAACAACCCACATTCATGCATAAAATACAAAGTATAAGGATCCGATAGTCCTACCTTAAACTCCATGTCTAGTGTCGATCCCTTTGCGCTCGGTCATTTCTTGACTGCAAATATCCTCCCAAGGATGACCTTCATTTTCCAAAAGAAAAACAAGAAACTACGAACATGCATTCTATATATGAATTAGTGGGTTAGATGTCATAAAAAAATTTAAATCAAACATAAAGATTAAACATATCATATGGTGGGATGACAAAAGTACTTCTTTATATTAATCCCACAAAGTCACTTACAAAATGAGATCAACGACTGCTCCTCAAAACCAGTCATGGGCTCCTCTTCACCAAGATCCAACTGCTTCCACGTATCCTTATTATCTCATACTTCTCTCTAGAGAATGGGCATAGGCTTATGGATGAGGAAAAAGGGGCAAGAATAAGGAATTATGGCTCAAAACTCACAATGTAGCTGCAAATTCTTGAGGTAAGGGGGGAAAGAAAAATGGGCAGAGTTTCACTATTGCTATGTTTCTCCTTGGAATGAGACCCCAACACCTCTTTTTATATGCCAAAAATATGGTTATTCGGTTGGGTGACGGACTATAGGTAGTCAATGGGTTAGGAAACCACCCAATAGCCCATAATCTCAACGAATCCCTTGCAACTTTTTATTTTTAGCAACTTTTGTGAGTATACGTGGGCTATATTGGTGCAACTAGCGTACGTATGCGGGCAGTGGTGATGCAACTAGCATACATATGAGGGCAATAGTGGTGTAGGGAGCGTACATATTCAAAAATTTGGTTTTTAAGAAGAGTTATTCAGTATTGGCTTGGAAAAAATAGTAAGTAAGATGTCTTGTTGCTAGGTATGCATGTCTGGTGCAAATTAGGGTTATAACAGTCTTACAAGAAGATATTTGAAAAAGGATATCGGGAGAAATAAGGCTGCAAATTGTTCTGAGTGCGTCATCCATGTGATTTAAATACTTGGATTTTTATATGGATGATGTTGGTTCTATATCAATATTCAAGGTTAACCTATACAATCCTCTGGTTCAAAGATGAATCATTATTCTCTCCTTCCATGCAAAGTAGTTGTAAGGTGTAAGAACGAATTCTTTTTGGAAATCCATCTTTCCATTGTCTTCAATATTTTGTACCTACAAAAAAAATTGGTGTAGCTTTTGTTAGCAGTCTGTCGGCTCTAATACCATGTAAATGTGTTGAACCTGCAAAAAATATATCTAGCTAGAAAATACTACACACATTTGGAGAGAGAAATTGAGAAAGAAGAAGAAGGAGAGAAAGAATAGAAGAATTATCATTAATTGTTATGAATAATGAACAATTTACACATGATATACTATGTATAATTGAACCAATGTGCATTGGAGGAGAACCAGTGTGCCATATTGGTGGTCTAGAGTGATCTAGACACACACCAACAATTATGGGAGTGAACTTACACCTAGTCTAGTCTCTTAGGAAGTTATGGGAGTGAACAACCACCTAGTTGAGTTAACTAGTCAACTAGTCTTCAGTTAACTGACTGAACAGAGAGTAGTGAGGAGTAGATAAAGGAATCAAGGGTAATGCACCAATCTGGTGATGATCCCAACATTGCATGGTGATAAAACCAATGTAGCATCTAAACTCAACTTAATTTGTCAATCTGAAGTGTCAACTAAAAGAGAATATTCTCCAGGTGGAATATTCTCCCCTAAAATATAGGAGACTGGCTAATGACTAATTATGATTATTAAACAAGGAAAAACCTTAGGAAAAAGAAATCCTAGGTGTGTGTGAAGTAAATCCAACAAAAATTATTCATTAAGGGGAGAATGATGAAATAAATCCTACTTGTGATCATGAATAATTAATTAAATGATGGTTTTGTAGTGATGTAGAATAAAATCTAGAAGTTTGTGTATGAATTAGAGATGAAGAGGAATAAGGGAATTTACGGATGAAAATCTATTGAGAGATTCATAGAGATACTATGGAGAAATTTATGGAGATAATTATGCATTTAGTTTGAATAGAAAATATAAATATGAAATAGTTTTTATGGTCACCTATCATTATATAAGGGACCATTTATATACTATAAGAAGAGACATGGGAATGATGATTTAATAAATATAATTTCCCCTTTAGGGTTTTCTTGAGAATAAGCTCCTAGTGTCCCTTACTTTGCATAATGTAGTGTATGAATGCATGTTTATTGCTGTACCACTGTGAGATTACATTATTTTGGTATCAGATCGTGGACAAGAGAGATATTGATAGGTTATGGAGAAATGATATGCTATTTTGTTAAAGTGCCATTGTATTTTATTTCTTGTGCATGTCTCACATGGTATGGCCTTGAGGTAAATTTGGAAAGATAAAGAGGATTTGTTTGTTGGGAAGCCAAAGGAAAACAAAGCATAAACAGAGCATAAAACTGAGAAAATCAAACCAAACACAACACAACAACAATCACACAATTGAAACAGTGATTTATGTGGAAACCTAATGTGGGAAAAAACCACGGGGCAATGATAGTCGGTATTCTTATTATTCAAGGGATAATTACAATAGACAACACATGAATACAACCATCCTCTCCTCACAAACACACTGTACTCCATAATATTGTGTCTTTCTCACACACTCTACACATTTCCCTCTCAACTCTATGGGTATGATCGTATATATAGCATCTCTCAAACAATTAGACTAACTGATTATAATTAGATCCACCAATTACACAATATGTTCATAGAAGAGTGCATGCATGCACATGCCTAATATAGTTGCATGCATGTGCATGCGACCGCATGAGAAATTTGTTGGCATGTTTCCAACAATATCCACCTTGATAACAATTTACCTGATATATCATGCCCTTAATTCATCACCTTTTATGCAAGCCAATAGAAGCTAAACACCATAACAACTCTCTAACTTCTCTAACAATAATGTTACATGAACATGCCTGCACGATTCACTCCATTATGGACCATTCTTCCTCCATCAGTAACATGTCTAATAAATCAATACACTTGTCCCATTTTGATACGCTAGACCTTTAGTCAAATGCACAACACTTTGACCACCACAAAACACCACATATTGCACCTATCCAAACTTACCCAATAGATTCTTGCATTATTGTAAGACATAACTTGAGGTGGGTCTTCTCTTGTCCAAATATAATGAATCATAACCATAGACTAAATCACTGCAACCACTGTAGGTGATACTTGTTCTTTTGTGTTCGAAGCACCCATTTACATGCTCTTCACCTAGTTTTTCCATGTGTCTATTGAAAACACCAACTACATCTAAAATGATGACCATTTCCCATCGCAATCATCAAAATTCCTACTAGCACATAATACTTGAGACATATAACCCTTTTCTTCTTCATCAAATAGGACATAAACCTGAAGAAAAATTACAGTGGAAAGCCAAAGGGATTTTACCGGTTTCACATTATTCATACCGAATTTCCTAAGTCTCTTCACTACATACTTATATTGTGATAATCAAGCTTATTATTTTCCTGTCCCTATTTATTTCCATACCCAAGATTTATTTTTCTTCTCCCAGACCCTTCATAACAAACATCCTAACCAACTGATCCAACCTGTTGACCTCAACCATGCTTGTGCTTGCAACAAGCATAGCATATAACACAAATATTGTTGGACACACCTACCACACTTAGAGGGGGGGGTGAATGAGTGTGGGGCTCTTTTTCCCAAAACTTCCCTCTTGCACAAAAACTCATC
>ML779944.1:168594-185638 GCA_009831015.1 Picea engelmannii
TTGGACATATAACATTCTCATCAAGGGAATCATATCAATCAATTAATTGACATCAACCAATGACATCAATCAAACCAAACCATTTATATCAATGACATATGATCCAACAATCTCCCAAGTAATCAAACCATTGGCATCAATGACAAACCATTGGCATCAATGACAACATGATCCAACAAAGATAATGAATATACCATAAACACAATGGTTATACTCCCTTCTTGTAAAATTTGGCTCACCATGAAGGAATCAAACATCCTGTACCATTTTCCTAGCATACTTCAGGCCATACAATGATCCTTGAGTTTGAAAACAAATCTTATGTTGCGATTATGAGCTAACTGTTATGGTTGTTCCAAATACATCCCCTTATCCAAAAAACTCCATGTAAAACACTTTTAACATCTAGATGTACTAACACAACTAGTGCTAACACAACATGAATAGAAACAAACTTTTATCAACTAGTGAGAGACTTTCATGGAAATCAATACCTTCCAAATACCCTTCTGCTACCAGTCATGCTTTGGACCTTTCATATTTTACTATGTCTATTTTTATAAAAGGAGATTCATCAAACATTGTATCTATGTCCATGATGATTTTGTGGGTAGTAGGATCTCACAGTTTGCACCCCTTAACATCATCACCATATCAAAGATCTACCTATTTGATATGGTTCATACTTAGACCTCATTATTTCTATTTCTTCTCATTATTTCTCATTATTTCTTGAAGACCTTTGATTTTGATCCTAGAAGGATGCCTAGATCTGATTTTGTTATGTGGGGAAGCGAGAAGCAATTGTTCTCTAGTATGAATCTGAAGAAGAATTGCATCGTTCCTATAGAATTTATTAGTGGCTTCCAGTTTTTACGACATTGTTGGGTTCAATATTTTGGACTTCTACTCAAGCCTTCGTTGTAAATGGAAATGAACCTTCCTATCACCACTTACAAGTGTTTATTGATCCTTTTTTCTCAAATAAATAAGTTGAGGTGACTGCCTTAAATTCTTGAGATAGATATATTCACATATAGATCTAATTTTAGTAGAAGTGTTGTGTGACAGGGTGAGGGGCTTTATCAAAGAAGTTTTATTTATTTATTCTTTATAGTTCAGGTAGAGTTTAGGTTTGTAAGAGTGTAGTCTCAATAAATTTGACTAAGATTTTTTTTTTCATGGAGTCGTTGGATGACCTTTATTCTACCATTTCATTATTAAAGTTACGGCCTAATGATATGATGGAGAAATCAGAGTATTTTCATTCAAAAGGATATTTGATATTTGATAGGAATGGTGATTCAATGAGGGTTTTCTGTTATTTTGTGCATGAACCAAGTTTATAATGGTTGTGTTTTTATGAGACAATGACTTTAGGGATTGCATCCTATGAAAATGTGAAGGCCACAATTCCAGTAATGACATTGTTTCAAGTATTGAGATTGATGAACTAAAAAATAATAGTATGACTCTTACTTTGACAAAGATGCTCAAGAATTTGATACTAATATTCTTATTGTGACAAATATTCTGAAGAACTTGATGATTTTCTTGATTTAGATGAACACTATAAATAAGATGATATTACCTTCTCCAATGCTCCAAAATCCAATTATTGCAACACTTACTCAAACAAAGTCACCTTTGGTTTTCCTTTGAAAATATAGGAAAATGAAAGCGTAATGTAGATGGATATGGGGATATTGATAAGAGAAAACAACATTGGTGATATGCATCATGAGTGTAGAGGGACTTGATACTCTTTTTAGGTTTTTGTCTATTGTTATGGATAGACCATTGATTTTTGTTATGATATACAACGGTTATTTAGGTTTTGAATTCAGTAAAAGTTTTAGGATTATATGGGTATTGGTAAGATTGTAAAGGATATTATTCAAATATGCAACACTAGTTCTCCACCAGATGAAGTCCTTCAACTACCATGTGAAACTTGCAATATTAAGCATGAAATTCTCAGAGAGGAGGTCATTCCCAGTATCACAACAAATTGTTTCTAATGTTTCTATGAAATCCATGGCAATATAATGTGTTTCAATTAGTTATGTTGACTGTGAAAAATATCTGTGCCACATTTCTGATTTGGTAATAAATCACTAAGAATCCATCTGATTCCTACCAACATAAGGCTTCTCTTTGGAATCCACCTTCAACGGAATTGTGCAAGACAAGGTTGAACTGCAGCAAGAGCAAGGTTGCATATAAGAATAGGAGGTGATTTTTCAAAGAAAAATGTTTAAGATAATATGGATGGTGGCATCCTAATTAAAGGAGTCTAATCTGCTTACTTACATAAAGACCTAGTATTCAAACAGAGATGGCAATTGTCACATTCAAATTGTTTGGAATGCATAGTTCCTATAAGGTGTTGTCTAGTCATTCAACAACACCAAAGATACTTCATCAATACTACACATCTTCACCTAAAGCATACCCATACTTCTTTCTAGGCTACTGATGAGTCACACTCCTATTCTAGGCAACTCTTGTATACTTAGAAAATTGTTAACATATTAACACTTAGTCATATATAATCAAACATTCATGAAATGAAGAGAACACTTGTGAAAAAAACAAGATAAACACATATATAGTGTGGTAAACACAAATTGTTCCTAGCACCTGGCTAAGTCTTTGTTATTATGAAAAAATTATAGTATGAACACTACTAGCTCGGTTTACAATTAGACAGAGTCACATGAGTTGCCTCACCTCACCAAGACACTCATACATACATTTTTCCCACCAAGAATATATTTTTCAAACGTCGTTGCAACCTTTTTCGGTGCACCTCAGACATGCCCTCAACTGCAGACTTGTCATCTCTTCTCTGTTAAAAGGTTTCACACAGAACTGCAGTTATGTCTCCTAACATGCCTCTCCAGACCTGCAACAATAATTCCCCCAAACTCAACCAAAAATAAGGTCGCCCCAACTCTTCCCACAGAATCACATCAATTTAGCACAAGTCCTCCCATGTGGAGTGACTTGGCTCCTTGAGGTATCTTGTCCCTCTCCGTCTAAGTCTGTCTTAGAATCAAAGAGATGATCTTTCTCTCCTTGTTATTCAAATATACATTCCTTGGTTGTGCACCATTGTTTTCTTATATTGAATCCAAAGGTCACCATCATGAACATTCATGTCCTTTGGGGGTGTCATGCCCCTTTTCGAAACCATGTACCCAAACGAATCTTCATGCCCCTTCACAAAACTAGTTTCTCAATCGAACCCATGTGCTTGACAACCATCATTCTCCTTGGGACCAACACACCCCAACCTTGGTGCGCTCCTCATGTCGGTGCACCCCAATCTCTTGTTTTCTTCATACTTGAGTAGGCTCCTTGGCGTATTTGTATTCCCAGGACTCCGACTTTCCCAACTAATGAAACACTTGGGTGTTGGAGCAACCCAGAGTTTTGTCTTGTTCACGACTTGGGCTAGGCTATATGTTCCCTTCTAGCCAAATAAGTTACACCCTCCCCCACCTCAATTCATTATTTTCCCCGACAACATCCACAAAATATGAAATATCCAAGTCTATGCCTGAACTTGTGCCCCCAACCACAACTAATTCTAATGTAAACCCCAAGTTTTGTGCCAACCAAAAACCCCAAAATATGCCAAAGTGGAAACCTCCAGTTTCCCTGCAAAGTGGAAACCCGAAGTTTCCAACTTGCACTAGAATCATATGCAACCTGTGAAACCATCCACATTTCCCTACCCAAAGTTGTGTGCAATCAAACTATCCACTACAATTGAAGGATGTCTCTTCCCCAACTTTGTCCGCAATTTTCAAGCTGACACTGTTGCATTGTGACAATCACTCTTTGTTCTGCTATTGTTTCCTCAATTGTTGTTGCAACCTCAACCAAAACTTCCAAAATTTCTAAGTTTTGAACTTATGTAAACTTTTTGTTGCACCCATACTTCAACCAATTCTATCATGTCTTTGCATAATGTTAGCCTCAAGTCCCACACTAGTTGGGTAGCTAGTCCGATCATCACATTGAGTTCTTGAAATGTGTATATCCATGCCTAAACTTAGTTTTTTATGTCTACATATCTGTCCCTACATATAAATCGAAATACTAAGGCAAGTGTCGACCCTTTCCTCAATACTACTACCATTGTCCAATCTTCATCAAGGATATCCTCCACAATGTCTAAGTACCACACTTCAAACCTACTGGTGTGTCTGTACTTCAAATTCCTTCCACAATTCAGTCCATCCACATAAAAATTTAATACAAAGGAAATGCCTCCCCTCACCTTGTTTCATCACGAGGTCACCTTGAGACAAATTCATCCAAGACTTCTTGACTCCACTATCCACCTCACAACACGGTTATCCAAATTTTGCACCAATAACTGCACATCTAGGCTTCCTTTGCCTCACTACTTCATCACTTGGACATGCTTCTATGTATGCCTCTATATTCCTTGGAATGGTTAGGATTCACCCTCAACCATGATTCCCAAAGTAAAAGAAACACTCATGTCCAAGTAATCTCTTCATTCAACCCAAGGAAACCCTATCCACAAAATCATCCAACCGAAGGAAAGTCCTCAACTCACCTCCTTTTGTCAATTCACCTCTCTGAAACTCAACATCTGTCATGAGTGTGGACAACACGCCTACACCCATCAAACATCCCAACGAACTATCCAAAGTGCTCCAAGTAGAATGAGTCACCTCAAATAACTTCCATGCATTAGGCATGTTCAAACTAATACTCTACCAACCTCAAACAATGATCCCCTCTGGATATTTGAGCCATCGCACAATAATATGCAAGTAAAAAAGGTGCAATCTTCCTCATTCAATGTCCCATACCAAAGGTGATCAAACACCACCCAAGTCACTTGGTTTTCATTCTACACATTCAAGTCAATTGCCAATAATTCTTGGTCAACTTCTCTGTCGACTTCAACCATTTCCTAGAACGAAAATTCCTTGCACCTCTTGAAAGCATCCAAACTATGGTATTGTTTTCATGAATGTCAAGTCATTACATGGCTCAACAAATCTGTCTAATGCACCAAACACCAAGGTTCCTTATCCATCCTATGAAACTCAACATGTATAGACTTTACTTCCTATTTCATTATAGTGACTTGTCCAATGCGCCTTATCAAAGAGTTAGAAATTTTCCTCAAGCCACCTCCACAATTACATCAAAATATACCTAAGTCCATCATAGGACACATCCAAGAAGTTCGCCCCAAGATCTATGCACATTCACCCAATCAAGGTGTCCCAAATGATACATGAATTCTTCAAATCTACACCACTTGAGTCACTTTCAAGTCTGCCAGTCTTCACTGTGGAGATAGAATGCACTTGAACCATCAAGTCATATGCCTTTAATTCAAAGAACTCACTGCAACACTTAGGAAATAAAATAACTCAAAACCAACCATACCTTTCCAACGACATTCTTTGATACACCCATGGTTCAAGCCTTTTGATATTTCCCTTCACTTTCCCAAGAAACTAACTCTCTACATGAAATCTTCTCAATCATTGTCCGCAGCTCCACAAACTTGCAAGACCTTCACTACGATATGAGGTTGATTCCATCTATCCACTTCAAAAATATATCTAATTCCATAACTTTGCAAATAAATGGTCGGACGCATATCCACTATCTTTCCATTTCCACACCTTGAGTGCTTCAACTTCAAGGAACCATGCATATCAATTCATATTGTTGCTAACTATATGAAGAGATAACTCATCTAAAGGTTGCAGTCGATGTGCTCATCCAACAAGCCAACTAAACTCAATTTGTTTCCTCGATGATGCACGACACAAATATGTCTTGATGGAAATGTGCCCAACCAACTTCCTGCTAAGGAGATCCTCTAGGTCGCATCAAGTCATTCACCCAATTTCTTCAACTTGTTGCAACCCATAACTACTCCCCTTCACAATCACTTCTATTATCACTTCTATGGTTATATCTATGAAACGTTGTGAAATGAATCATGCATTCATTTGTCTTTCCCAAGTGCTCGGTCCACCCAAAAAACTATGTGTTTTTTCTCTCCATGGTGTGCACAAAGGGTCCGACACTTACTTCCAACATGAATCACATCAACTGCATCTACACCCAGATTGTCTCTTCGATTAATTCCATGACAAGTTCTATGTTGAACTCAACAACGAGTTATCTGATCACCCACCCTTTCCAAGTTCTTTGTTTCACAAAATCTATTCTCCTATCCTATACAAGGCTTGCATCCAGACCAACCTTTCCATCACACCATCAACTAAACCTTTTCTCTAAGTTTGATGCAAAGTCTATGATGAACTAGTTTTCTCCATTGAACGGTTCACCTAGTCTGTGAACGTTCCCATAGAGATAACTTAACAATGAACTACCTTCAAAGTTTTCTCTGATACCATCTATCAATGAGATATTGGTGAAGATATATCTAACCCTAAATCAAAATATGTAATGAATAAGCTCTAATACCCTTCTTCAAAATATACAACGAACAAGTTCTTATACCATTAGTCACAACCCCATAGTGTTCCTAGTCGAATCTTACGATCATTCACCTCTTGAGGGCATGTGGCACTACGACGTTTCTCACTTGGATGCTTGACAACACCAAGTATACTTCATTTGGAATACACTTCTTCACCTAGAGAATACCCATACTCCGTTCTAGGCTATCGGTGAGTCACACTCCTACTCTACTTCAACTCTTGTATACTTAGACAATTGTTAACATATTAACACTTATTGATGTTTGAATTGGTTAATATCCAAACAAAAACTTCACAATGATATGAATATACTTGCATTTTTAAAGAGGTGGTACTGCTCTTTGGATGAAAAATATATCTTCAATATCATGGATTAGGGAGAATTCTAGACAACAAACCCCATATATTTATTGCTTTTATTTGTGCATGGAATGGCTCTTAATAACTAGATTTGATATTTATATGCAACATATAGATTTTTAACAATTAAAATATTGAAGGATTCAATATTAGAATATATACATACTCGGGACTATTTATGCAACCCTCTTAATCACATACAAGTAGAAGATACATCCATTTTTCTCACAAAAAAAGGAGGAAATAGTTTTGATCATTTAAAGAACTTTAAATGAGTTTTGCATTCATAATTGGAAAGAATTGGATGGGGATACTTCAAAAATATCATCCTCAAATATCCCAAGATCTGAGAGATCGTTAAAGTAAAACCTCGAAGTAGTTCTTTGCAAATTTTTATTATTAAAATCTATTCAACAATACAAAACATCTCACCAAACCAATGGACTAAATGTTCATAAATAAATCTTGTCAAACACAAGACTAAATTCCCATGAATCCAATATACAATCATGGATTAAATTCGACAATCACATATATAGTTATAAATACTCCATGATCATATAATAAAAGTCTTGGAAGAATACAAGAGAAACAATCAAGAACTCAGCCTTATGTTGAGTTCATAAATATGAACAAAATCCTTGATAAAGTGGTGTAGAAGAAGAAGAAGAATGGAGAATATGGAGATCTCTATTTTCTAATCAAAATCTTGGCTGCATGTCGATGGTTGGACCCTTCTATTATGATCTTCTGTTGTGATAATGCAACCTTCTCTAATCCTTTGATGAAGCCCTTTCTTGCTTTTTAAAATTATCTCTTCTAACTTCTTGACTAGTTAGAGATTTCTCTTTCTTGGAATAACCACTTTAATTAATTTCTCAATAAAGTCCCATTAATGAATTTATATCATTTTCATTCACATCTTGAAGTGGGCACCTTTCTTCTTTAATAACATTTTTAAATAAACTTTTATTTTATTTTTTTATTTTTAATTGAATTCCCTTTAAAAGAGAGGACTTTATTTTAATTTTCTAGGCATGGTATTCAATTTCTCACTCATGAAAATCAATTTATATGTAAACGCCATCATCTCAAATTTCCAACAAGTCTTTTTGAGCACAATTTGGAGTTCTGTATCTCAATACATGAGCTCATGAAGTCGAGGTACTGAGCAGATTTATTAGCACACCATAAAAATATTGTTGATTATTATTTCAATTTCTTAAATGAATATGGCCCATTTCAGCCCTTGAAACATGTTCCATAATCTTCCTCATCTAATTACCCTTCAAATGAGGTATAAGTTTTCCAAATCCAACTCCCATATCTCGAGATATAGCCTATGGAAAATTGTTTCTCATAAACTATCCATTAATTTTCATGGGTCAATCCTGACCCTTGATTGTAATTCATCCTTCTCCTTTAAGATTTCGACTTTTCTTGGAAAATATATATCCCACATGCATGAGTATATTGGAGATTTTTATATTTTTATTGAAAATTATAACATGCACTTAATGTGAGATAGAAGGAGCCTATGGAGACTTGGATCCTCAAACCTTAGGAAATTTGTGAATTAATTAAAATTTTAATTGCACAGTCATCATCCACCAAGAACCCAGTCAATGCCTAGTCAATGATGAGACAACATCCATGTCATCACCACATGTTGTTATGTGATAGGTTACCACAATTTTCCGCATGTCACTACTAGAATGATTTCCACATGTCATGGATTCATTTTTTGTCACATGTCATCCTCCCACTAGTTATTAGAGTTTCCATGTGTCATGAAATAACTGGTTGAAAAATAAAGGGAGAAGATTTGTGAAATAAGTTAAGGGAGGGTAAATGGAACAAGAGAGGAATGAGTTCTTAGAGAGGGTGTAACACCTCGGGTTTCAAACCCCCATTTTAAATAATATATTGTTACAATGTTGAGAGGCCAAAGTGCCCAAACAATTATTAAAAGGCTAGTGTGCCCAAGAAATGTTGTGTTTTGATCATTATTAATAATACATACATCACGGCTCCTTGTTTTCCAGGTTTTTTTTAGTCTTTCTGAACAATTGCTATAGGTCTCTCTGGACTGCTGGCATCTGTCCTGGTTTCCTACGGGCAGGACATATGTCTCTTTGCTTAATATTTTACTGTATAACTGCTAGATGTTTCCCAATAATGTTGGTTTTCGGTTACCGGCAACATTTTTTGGTAACTGTAGCCATGAGGATGTTTTTTGTGTCAAAGTTTTGAGTTAATATAATATAGCAGGTACTACACCTTTTTTATTTAAAAAAAAAAATAATACATACATCATTGGCTTCTAGACAGACAAGGACTAGAGTTATAGGGACTATGATTCCACAAGAGAGGGGGGCTTGAGGGGATAAATGTTTATTTCATATTTTAATTACCCTTTGGTCTAAGGGGGTGGATCAATTACGTGGGATTATTGGGGAAGGATGGGAGGTTCTTGATTCCCCACAAATTACTTAAACCCGCCTCTGGTCTAATGGGGGGTTTGGCGGATATCTCGTCGCTCATTTTTCTCGTTCACTCCTTGATTCACTTACTCACTCGCTCATTCATTCCATCCTTACCTATCACTCATTGATCCATCCTCACTCACGTCTTGTCTTGGGAAAGGGAACCGAACTTCCAAATATTAGCCATGGTATTGTTGGTTGTAGTGGTGGTTGGTGTGATCCATCCATGACTTGAGGCTTTCATGTTTGAGATGAATTGGTCTATGTCAAACGTTGTTCATAGTTGTGAATCCTGAGAGTTCCATCATTGATATTCTGGACTAGTTGCGTTGGAGCCCAAAATAAGGAGAAGGATTGCATGAGGGGTTGCATGGCAGAGAAGGGTGGAGGTCCATTCTCTTGGGTGCTGCAAGTTGGGTAGAAGAGAGTTGGGTACTTGGACTACTGTGAGTGATGGGAAAGCTTGTGAGAGATGAATGTTGACTGGTTTTGGGAAGCTAAGTAACACTCTGGAACCATCCTTGTGGATTCATATCCTTGGCTCAGGGGTGACACTATTGTTGAGATTTGTAATAGTAGTGTCTACGGTTGGGTGGAACGTCCTTGGTATATAGCCAGTTGGTGTCTTCTTTTATAAAGTTAAGTGCTCTCTGTTATGGTATTATATACCTATATATGAATGTATTCCACTGTGTATTTAATTATCATTTAATTGAATCTTTAGAATATGCATACTTGTTGGTTATTGTTGTGCATGTCATTAAATCCTTTTCTTTTATGCATCCTTATTTAAAAAGGGTATTAGTAAGAAAAGGAATTCCAAGGATGGTACTGAAGGTGGTGTAACTCAGCCTATGAGTGGCTGGGTATGTTATAGTTTGGTATCAAATCTTCTAGTTGAAACATCTGGCCAGTATGGGTCAGTTCTATTGATCAGATTCTCGTGATCAAGATCGAATTCTGACCATGAAGTATAAATTCTCAGGAGAAATGGCATTGTAGAATCTACGCAGGAGCTAGAACGTTAGAGGGTCCTTTGTAAGGGTTCAAAGGTTCATGACCATCCCCTTCAAATTCGGGAGTGATTGTCACCATGGGATCAAGAGATATCCAAGATCGTTGGATTGGAAGGTCGGTGAAAAAGGGTCGTCCGATGAAAGCAAAGAAAAGGTTAAGTCACAAGCATCAGACCCCATTAGGGAGAGATATCGACGGTCAAGAGGCATTGTGGGGAACCAAGTTGCATGGGAGTTAATTCCCCAAGGTGGTCCCACAATCCAAACCATGATTTCACCAAGGAGTTACATGTCAACATCGGAAGAATTGTGGGGCAAAAGGTGGGCTAATCCAAACCGTTGATGCACGCCCCCACAAATTGAAAGGCATTAAGTGATGTGACATGTTAGTGATCAAAGATAGAAACTCCGAAGAGCCAAAGTAGATTCAGACCATTGATCGAGGTGGATGTGTGGCAGGAGATCCTGCACTTCGAAGGATAACCACTTTGGAAGAAAGATGGATGTTAAAAGACATAACTTCTGAAGGCCTAAAGCCCAAATTTCATCTGGACTGTCCATCAATAGGGACACACGGCGCCAGATGTTACACATCAAAATCACTCAATTGGATCAGTGTCGCATATTCCTCTCAATTGTCGTAAGTGTCGCAACTTCCTTACAACTTTCACAAGTGTCGCAAGTTGGTTACAAGTGTCGCAAATGTTGTTGAATCATACTGCCATTATGAAGACACTAAGGAGGCACTTAAAACATCTTATGTACTTGGTTTGAAGAAGGAGAACTGGTTCACTGGAGTCAAACAACTCTTAACACCTGAAAAGGGCTTCCAATCAAGGGTTTTGAGGGTGAACGCTCCCCTGAAACAGCCTTAGGAGCACTGGCGCTCCCCTATAAGGCCTCAGGGAGCATTATAATGCTTCATTACCCCTCTGCAGGAGCGTTGCCCACTTTTGAAGCGCTGGCGCTCCCCTTAAGCCTCTTTGGGAGCGTTCTAGTGCTCTGATGCCCCTTTTGAAGGAGTGCTCCCTAATCTGGGTCAGTTGTTAGCCCGGTGAGGAGAATAAGGAAAGGATCTTCGAGATTAGGAGGCAGTTGTACTCGAATTATTGGTTTCATCAACAGATCCCTGATCTAAGGAGGAGGTTCCCAACTTGTTCTAAACATAACTCAAGAGGTTAAGCTCCTCTCAACCTATATAAGCAAGCTCTATGATGGTGGAAAAGGGAGAAGAATTGCTAGCGTGAAACCTATGATCTCATAGGAAACACACAGTTAGCCAAGGAGAAGTGATCAGTGAAGCTGCTATCAACCAGGTTGTGGATATTTCGAGCAAGGGTTAGACGAAGGGGACTTGACGAAGCTGTTGCATTCGCATCTACGATTGTAAGCACTGCTGTCGTTATTCTCATTAATATGACACGCTTGGCCTATTTCTTTCTAGTTTGTGTCTGATGTTACATGAAATTATCATTAATTGATAGATCTGTTTTCAAGCTAATATCAATAGAGTAGGAAGTAGTCGTATCTTGTTTGTCTGCAGAACTCAGCGAGGAGCAAAGGATTGGAGCGCAACTCAGAGCGTGCAGGGACAAACGTCGATTAAGAGGTACTTCTGTTATCCTTCCTTCTCATGTATTAGTTTAGATAGATTTGAAAGGAAGTCAGTGTCCACATTAAGCATTTTTCTATCTAGGGTTAAGGTTGAGCCTTAGAGGTGATCTACATGTCCGCAGGGAGATTTTCCTACAACAGAAACTGGCGACTCCGCTGGGGAGATAGCCTCGGATCGAAGCCTCTTGTTTCGATTTCTCCTCATTGACCTAGTTCCATCTCTTGATTGTTTCAGACCTGGTTCATTCCTCTTTTGATTGGTTTCATGAGCTGATTGTCTCCTTACCTTATCACACTCAGCATACTTGTCAAGTTTGAATCCCAATTTTTGGAATTTTTTGACATTTCTGGAGTTTTCAGACCCTGGCGCCCCTGTCCTAGTGTTAACAGAGAACCATAAATCCTAATAGATTTGCACAGAGCGCTATAGCGCTCCTTTCCCTTGGCAATAGAGTGCCAACCTCTTTTTGGCCCAATAACCCTCCAGAACTGCCTTTTTCAGGGTTTGCCTCTGTGTCTCTTTTACTGAGTGATCTAGTGAGTCAATTTTTCTTCCCTTTCAGCCTTGACATCTGTCTATTTGAAGAATAAATACCTTGTTAATTGGATCTTCCATCCTTCTTCACCATTTTCATTGAGTTTTTCCTGTTGAGTGAAGTTTGAAACCCATGCATTGTTCTTCTCTCCTCATCAGCTGAGTTAAAAACCCTGGTGAAGGTCATCAAAGGTTTACAGACCTCTTTGTCTTGATTTCAGTCAAGGTCATTGTTCTTCAATTTTCTCTTTTGGGTGTGAAGTTTTCTTTTCTCTTTGATTGTTTCCTTTTATTTCGCTTTTTCGTTTTGATTGCTACGAAAGGGTATATTTTTTGTGTGACTTTTGCTTGTGCTAAGTTTGGTTTTCATTCATACCAAGAAAGATAATTAGCAAGACAAGCATTGTGTTGTATTGATCATCATCCATACGCAAACAATAAAAGATATCTTCATGATTGATTGAGCATATTAGAAGGCATTTAAATTTTTTAGCATTGCATCAGGATTTGATTGAGAAAAAGAATTGTTTGAGGACATTCCTTAATAGTGTTTGTTAGTGAAAAGAACTCTCTCTCTCCCTTAGCTAGATGTTCATCGAAAGGAAATGACTGCTTATCATATTTGATGCATTCTTTGGGTCTGATTCATAATTCCATTTGTTTCACTTCCATGCACCCCTTTGCATAAAGAACAACCATAAAAATCAACGCTAATTAAAAGTTATCTAGAACTTTTTCTTTTCTCGGATCCTCCACCAACAGTAGACTAGGCTTAGTACTTTGGATTGGGGCTATGAGCATAACTCTCCAAAGTTTCTAAAACAAACAATAGCATCCTGAGATAGGGAGAGTAAATCTAGTTATTGTATAAGTCTGCCTGGGATCCCCCTCTCACACAGGGGTTACGCACGAGGTCGCATTCGGGTGAGCTACGGGGACTAACCCTCCGTGGTTTAACTGATTATGGTGGTCAGATCGTATTATGGGGGTCACTTTGAGGTAAATCTACAATTACTGCGTGGAAGCCTTTTAGTTGATTTCGGGCTTGATACCCTGCCTGTATGTTCGGATCGGACTATCGACTGTTCCTGCCCAGGGGCTGACTGCGAATTGGTAACCTTAGTGGCCATAATCTTTAGGGTCTTACACAAGGTGATGGTGACGGGAAGTCTCACTGTACCTGGAGCAGACATTGGTCAAACTCACTCGGGCTCCTTGGAGGGTAAATCCACAATTACTGCGTGGAAGCTTGCACCAAGGTGTAAGTCTGTTAAGCAGGTCGCCATTGTAACTGTTCCACCCTATCCCCGCCCCTTCTGGACTTGATCACGCGACGTTGGATTTCATCACCAACTAGTACGATCATCAAAAGAAGGTCTTGTTTGCTTGGTTGCGATTCTTAGATTCTATTAGCATATGCTATTTCTTTTACTTAGTAGACCTTAGGTCGAGTCAGTGTTAATGGCTTCGAATCCTGGGAGTACCAATGGAGGAACCCCTTCTTCTGGGGAACCTTATACCTTTCCTTCATTTGGAAACTTTGGTCCTCCATATGTTGCCACACTGAGTCTTCCAGGACTCACTATTGGATTACCAGTTTGGTTGTTCCCCACTCCGGTGATCCCAAATCTTCCCAATGTTTTAGTTGCACCTAATAATTTGGATGTTAATGCACCACCCACACATCAACATCATGTCGAATTTTCGCCCATCAAGTCTCCTTCCATTTCTCCTTCTTCACCCAGTGAAAGCTCTAAAGCAAGTAGCCAGGTTGATCAGAAGAAGAAGAAATGAAAAGAGAATAAGAAGAAGAGCCCGAAAAGGACCATGGCCCCAACAACATCAGATGTTGGCTCTAAGAAACTAGTTACTGTTAATAGTACTGGGAGTGTTGATGAGATCAACAAGATTAAAAGGAACAATCCAAAACCCAAATTCCCTTGCAGCCTTTGTAAGGGTGACCACTTTCTGAGGGATTGCCCTGGTCTTACCCAGGTCTTAGAAATGTGGTCCTCCACGTCATCAGCCTCTGTCGGTCATGTCGATGATACCCTGTCACCTAGTGATGTTCAGGTTGGCAAGAAGAAGAAAACTGTCAAGTTCCCTTGCATGTTATGTAAAGGTAATCATCACTCTCACCTTTGTCCTCGCATGGCCGAGGCTTCTTCTCTTTTGGAAAAACTTCAACTTCCAAAAGGTTATCGTAAACTTTCCTCCGACCCATCGTTGGTTGATGGACTGGTCAATCTGGTTCCATCCCCAGTCAGTCTGGTTGATCAGGTGGTCAATCTAGTTTCCTCCTCGATTGAACCAAAAACCCAAGTAGCTGATCCAGTTCTGTCATCGATCAGCCCCGCTCTTCATCAAGAGAGTGACACCAAAGTGGTCGATCAGTTTCCACCCGTTGACCCCATTCTTCCCTTGGAGAATGAAACTCAAGTGGTCGATTCAGTTTCGCCATCGGTCGATCCCATTCCTCCATTAAGGAATGTTGAAGTGACTGATCTATTCCCTTCCTCGGTCAGTCCCACTCTTCCTCTGAAGAGTGCCCAAGTTGTCTATCCAAGTCCACCATTGGTCGATCAGATCCAATCATCGATCGATCCTACTCTCCTTCTAGAGAGTAAACCCGATACTGCCCATGTTTTTCTTGTTAATACAGACTCTACCATGTCGGGGGGCATTCCTCCTCCTCCTGTGGAACCCCCTCCAAGTACTGAATCCATCCTTTTTGATTGGGGTGCGCTAACTGGACCTCATCTTCCCTCTCACGTTCCTTTCCAGATTACAATACAGGTTCATGGTCGGGACGTTCCTCAAACACTGATAGATGAAGGTGCATCCGTTAGTATTTTGTCTTCTGTTGCTTGGTACGCTTTGGGTTGTCCGCAAATTGCACCGATTACACCGAATCTGTTAGCTTTTAACAGAAGAACTAGCCAACCTTTAGGTATCCTTCCTCAATTTCCTGTAACTTTGGGAGGGAAAACTGTCTTTATCGATGTCATGGTAGTCCGATACCCCTTGGATTTCACTTTACTCCTTGGGTGGGATTATGTCTATGCCATGAAAGCTATTGTATCCACTCTTTTCCATGTGATATCTTTTCCTCACGATGGAAGAATTGTGACCATTGATCAACTTTCATTCATCGACCCCGACTGGGTTACCTCCCTAAGTGGTTCTTATATGCAGACAGTATCGCCCCCGCCGCATGTCAATTATGTGGCGTTGTCTCCCATGACCTCAACTTCTGATGATTTGGATCCGGTAGTTGACACAGTGATCTCTTCGGTAGGGTTATTGGAGCTTGATCTCCTTACCCCTTTCACGACCCTCGGCATGTGTTCCTTCCAGAGTGATTCTCTTCCATCCAATGAAGATCTCTTGGAAGTCATGACCGAGTTTTGTCCCTTGACATGGTATCCTTCCAGAGCATTATCCTCTCGGAAGCCATGATCAAGAAGCGACCACGAGCATAGTTTCTCTTCTCTGTGGAAAGCTCGTTAAAAAATGAAACAGAGGTCACGAGCATAGTTTCTCTTCTCTGTGGCAAGCTCGTTAAAAAATGAAACAGAGGCCACTAGCTTTCATGCTAGGGGCATTACGAGCATAGTTTCTCTTCCTTGTGGAAAGCTCGTTAAAAAATTAAATAGAGGTCACGAGCATAGTTTTCCTCTCTGTAGCAAGCTCGTTAAAAAATGAAACAACAATATGGGGATTGAACCTGGAACCTTGAGCATAGTTCTTTTCCTATGTCAAGCTTGTTAAAAAATGAAACAAACACCTCTCCCTCCAAGTTGAGTCTTTCGCCAGATCTCGTAGATGTCGAGTCGAGTCTTTCATTAGGTCTCATTTTTTAACCTTCATTTCATCCACCTGTATCCTTTTTCTCCATCTAGCACAGAAATTGGTGAAAACCTCAAAGTCGGTGAATGAATTGAAGCTTGGGGGGGCATGTCTCCAACCTTTGATGATCATTATGGAGTCAAGCCACCATATTTCAAGCTGGGGGCATACCGAGCTTAGTCTTTGTTCTTTCTCATGCTCGTACAATATGAGAACGTAACCAGGTAAACTTTTATCTCTTTTTCGGACCTGTCTGGATACGAACACATGAAAAAGGAACCCCCCTGGAGTCTCCTTTAAATCCTTTTCAGACTCTCTAAACATGAAAAGATTGTCGAGTGATCTTGCTTCTTTTCAAACTCATTAAAAGGTCAAAAAGGGCGTCTTGCGAACGATAGTTTAACCCTTTTTCGGTCTCGTTGGACTACTATATGAAAAAGGAACTGAGAGAGTTCTCTTTTAAGCGTTTTTCCAAACTCTATAATCCCAAAAAACCTTCGAGTTTTCTGTCCTTGGACTCATTAAATCACACATCGACAGGCCCATATGGGACCGATCCCTTACTTCTTCCGGTTCATTAAACAAAGGAAGAGGAACTTACCGAAGGTGAGTTATATCGAGCATGTGTTATCCTCCTCGAGCTCATTAAATCAAAAAGAGGTACTC
>ML779944.1:185688-202235 GCA_009831015.1 Picea engelmannii
AGGAACTTACCGAAGGTGAGTTATATCGAGCATGTGTTATCCTCCTCGAGCTCATTAAATCAAAAAGAGGTACTCATCTATCTGGATGGGGGAAAAATTGAAAGGAGCAAGCCAAGCAGTCTCTTGAGAACATCATCCAGCACATCTTAGAGTCACCTTTGAACACGACACTTCGTCATCTGCATATATCATAATCCGCTGAACCTCTACACTGAGCCAATCTTTGAGTTTCCTTTCACTCCCTTGGGTCACCCGACGCAAGTCATCGTATCCATTGCATAAGTTTTGGTCCATGTCATGTTTTGTTGTTGTGCCCCAGTGTTCAAGGGATGTATCCTCCTCGAGAGTCAACCATCCCAAATATCTTGCCTCAAAACCTGTGTCAGTCCATGTCCATTTGATCTGCCAATTACATCTCTATGTTCATTTCGTGTCGTTGATGAGGAATACATCAAGGCCCTCCTTCGATGAGTCTATTCCGGTCGACTCCAACACATTATCTGGGAATTAGACTTAGAAACTAATTAGTACTTTAGGACCTTCATGCCTCAATGACAGGCCTCCTCACATTCGACATTGGGTTTGCATCATTGACCTCTGATCGAATGATTCCACGGATGTTCGACCTCAGCTCATCTATTCACGTTCGATGGAATGTACTAAGGTACCTTGGGAATAATTGACATTAACGGTGATCTCCCTCGCACTTGTTAACGGTTTACCTCATTGACTGGTAATCAAGTGGTTTCTGCCATGTTTGACATCAGGACATCTATTCACATGGTTAGAATCGTACCACATTAGGATTGGTAAGAAGACCCTGGGTTGAGTAATCACTTTGATATCTGCTTTTCCTAGGTTGCAAAGGAGTTTCTATTGGAAAAATGACACATATATTGTTACATAGATCCACTTTGTATTGGTCGTGGCTATGTCTTGTCACCTCATAGATCCACTGTGTATCTTTCGTGGCTACGATCAGTCCGAGTCATCAAAGTATAGATCCACATTATATCTTTGGTGGCTATACCCTTTTTATCAATACAATTATGGATCCACAGTGTATATTATGGCGGCCACACCTTACAAGTCTCGATCACCCAATAATAGGTATACCTGCCTTGGTTTTTGGAATATGTCATGAAATTTGTTGGATGTTTGTGTGCAGCTTCCGTTAGGTTCTTCGAGTTTGTACCCTTGCTTTAACGTCTACAAAGTATTTCAGTCATCAGTTCGCATCTTCTGACTTCATACTTTGGGGGGAATTCTGTTACACATCAAAATCACTCAACTGGATAAGTGTCGCATATTCCTCTCAATTGTCGTAAGTGTCGCAACTTCCTTACAACTTTTGCAAGTGTTGCAAGTTGGTTACAAGTGTTGCAAATGTTGTTGAATCATACTGCCATGACAATGACACTAAGGAGGCACTTAAAACATCTTATGTACTTGGTTTGAAGAAGGAGAACTGGTTCACTGGAGTCAAACAACTCTTAACACCTGAAAAGGGCTTCCAATCAAGGGTTTTGAGGGTGAACGCTCCCCTGAAACAGCCTTAGGAGCGCTGGCGCTCCCCTATAAGGCCTCAGGGAGCGTTATAATGATTCCTTACCCCTCTGCAGGAGCGCTGCCCACTTTTGAAGCATTGGCACTCCCCTTAAGCCTCTCTGGGAGTGTTCTAGTGCTCTGATGCCCCTTTTGAAGGAGCGCTCCCTAATCTGGGTCAGTTGTTAGCCCGGTGAGGAGAATAAGGAAAGGATCTTCGAGATTAGGAGGAAGTTGTACTCGAATTCTTGGTTTCATCAACAAATACCTGATCTAAGGAGGAGGTTCCCAACTTGTTCTAAACATAACTCAAGAGGTTAAGCTCCTCTCAACCTATATAAGCAAGCTCTATGATGGTGGAAAAGGGAGAAGAATTGCTAGCATGAAACCTATGATCTCATAGGAAACACACAGTCAGCCAAGGAGAAGTGATCAGTGAAGCTACTATCAACCAGGTTGTGGATCTTTCGAGCAAGGGTTAGACGAAGGGGACTTGACAAAGCTTTCGCATTCGCATCTACGATTGTAAGCACTGCTGTCGTTATTCTCATTAATATGACACGCTTGGCCTGTTTCTTTCTAGTTTGTGTCTGATGTTACATGAACTTATCATTAATTGATAGATATTTTTTCAAGCTAATATCAATAGAGTAGGAAGTAGTAATATCTTGTTTGTCTGCAGAACTCAGCGAGGAGCAAAGGATTGGAGCGCAACTCAGAGCGTGTAGGGACAAACGTCAATTAAGAGGTACTTTTGTTATCCTTCCTTCTCATGTATTAGTTTAGATAGATTTGAAAGGAAGTCAGTGTCCACGTTAAGCATTTTTCTGTCTAGGGTTAAGGTCAAGCCTTAGAGGTGATCTACCTGTCCACAGGGAGATTTTCCTACAACACCAGATCTCTCACTTCAGAGACTTAGTACTCCGAAAGGTTTTGTAGAGTGAATCACTAGGGAAATAATTACCCAAAGTCCTAAAGATCAAAGAGACGAAGTGATTCACAATCATTGATATGTAAGAGACTCGCATCGATGGATTGTCAATTTTGGGTGAAATCACTCTGAAAGAAAGATAAGGAGGAGAGTTTGAAACTCCCAAAGCCCGAACAGCTAAAGCGATTTATAGTCATGGATCTGCAGGAGAACACATGTCGATGGATCATGAACTTCGGGTAAAAGCGTTCCGAGAGGAAGCAAGTGGGGGAAGTTGACACTTCTGAAGGTTGAAGTCTCGAAGTTGATTTTGATCGTTGATCGTGAATGAGGATGAGGACCGTTGATCTGGTCCTGGCTGAAATTTACGAAGTCTCAAATCTCTGGATAAGTGATTTTTCAGTTAAGCGCAGGGTCATGACTGTGGTCACATGCATTTGAGAGCTGAGGGAAGGAGGGCTAATGGACGAATTGTTTTTTTTTTATACAGAATAGCTCCAGGAAGGATTTAGCCACGGTTTCTAGTCGTGGTCACTTGGGAAGGTGGTTTGAAAGAAGTGTCTGTGCAGAATTGAATTTTGTATCGACTAAAGGATAACATGGAAGTGTTATATGATGTAGATGGATACATCTATGTTATTCATGAACTGAAAACAAAAAAAAAGGGGGGGACCTATAACATGGTTTGACAAATTTTGTTTATCATATGCATAATTCTAACAAAATGGCCACTTGCACATTTTTTAGAATTAATGGTTTTAGACATATTAGCTCAGAATGTGCATTGAATAAATGGAAGAAGGCCAGGAAGCCTCCATCCATGATAAGGAGGCCAAAGGCCAAAATACCAAATTTGGTAATGTAGAGAGAGTCTAATGGACGCAAGGGGAAAGGAGAGAAGGAAACATTAATGAAACTGTAATATGCCTAAAAATAGAAGTGCAAATCTACAAAGAAAATAATGAGAGATTGATGAGAGAGAAAAGTCAAATAAATGATCAAGTGGTGCAGAGATTAAATCCGTTGCAGAGGCAAACGAAGAAGGGATCAGAGTCAAAGAAAGAGGGAGAAGGCAGGTTTCATGAAAGAAGAGAGAATTATGGAACATATGGTTATTAGAGAAGTGCTAGCAAAATTCATAGACACCACTCACTTCCTTACATAGAAACAAAGTTTTATGCATCGGAAGATCCCATAAGCAGTCCAGAGGTGTCTCATGTTAGGCACCAAAGAAGGATAAGTCTGATCAGAGGAGTAAAGGATTCAAATATCCCTTCAATAGGAATGAGCCTAATAGAAATCATAAAGATTAGTATGCTAAGGTTGAATACAAGAAAGAAGACTCCCTGGGAAAAAGAGGAAGACCATCTATTGAATGTTGGGGATGCAAATAAGATCACGTGTACAAGGATTTCCCACACAGAAAGGAAAGAGTGAAGACTTTGTTGAAAATACTAAAACAATTGAGAGGGGGGGTTGAATCAGTTGTTTATGAGATTAAACAATATTATCCCTTTTAAATATTATTAATCTTTCTTCAAGTGATCATCAACAACATACTGCATATGTACAGTAAAAATAAAGACCATCAGTCACACATAAAGTACACACAGAGACATATTTTCATGAGGAAACCCATAAAGGGAGAAAACCTCTTCTTCTTCGAAATGATAGATAGTCTTTTTCAGTTCTGTACATCATTTACAATTGAGCACCAACTCAATGTGAGGCTGCTACCTCTGTTTTACAAGATGCAACTTGTTTGAGAGCTCCAACTCTCTGGTTTATCTAGCACCCACTAGAAGGAAGCACCAACTCCCTGAATATTTCAGCACCAACTGGATGGAAGCACCAACTTCCTGAATGTTCCAACACCAACTGGATGGAAGCACCAACTTCCAGTTACACAGGCTCCAACCTATATAACAGAGAACAAGAGTTCACCCTAGTACCACCCTGCCACCCTGGTTTCTCTGGCTGCAACCAGATGGAAGCTGCAACTCCCTGTGTTCAAGATCCCACTTGAACCTCTGAGGAAAACAGTCCTCCTGAGCACCTCCCAACCACCCTTAAATATCAAAATAATGAATACACGGACAATTTCCCAGATAAATAAATTCTTACCTTCCTTTCTATGTTCTGTAAGTCTGATCTGTTATGCTATTTTGCTCTTCGTTTTCTCTTGCTCTGCTATTCTCCTATGCGTTCCATTTCACTCTGCACATCTGCTTCCTTTCCTCCCACGCATCCTCTTCTGTATTCTTCCTTACAGTTTCACTCCTTTCCTCATCAGAACAGCTCTCTAGACACAGTCTGTTTAGTCTTCTTTTATACACACGGGGACAACGTTTCAACTTCCCAACTCCTTGGAGAAAAAGACGACAACTGTTTAGCCAACTGAAATGCCAACTGATCGACAACTAATTTGAAATCATGAGTCCGCTTTACTAATGGATTTGTAACTGAAAGATTTAATGTGTGATAAAGAACAGCAACCCTCCAATCACATTCAAACCTTATCCGCACCGTTGGATAATCTTAATTATTCTTCCCCTTTAAATCGGGTTTCAGCACTTTCATACGCTAGCCCTCCTGAGCTTATCTCCCGGTCAACGTGACCGTCACTCCGTGACCACAACCTTACCCCGTCGGGGCTACAGGGTTTGTGATTCCTCAATGCATACACCCGCGTGATTCCCGATCATCCAAATCCCGACGCTCCTTTCATACGCTAGCCCTGCTGGCTATAGACCTTGGCCCATATGACTGTCAACATATGACCTCGGTCAACCCTCTCATCGGGGTTTCGGCTTTTCTAATGCTCAAAGTTCTTGTCAATACCAAAACCCAATCTCCGGCATTCCGTAATGAAACCAAATCAATGATCCATATTATTTCTAGATCTGACGGTTCATATTAAGTCAGGAATTCACTCATCGCGAAATCGAAATTCCCGTTTCATTGTGTTCTTTGCCTTTTGAACTCGCGATTCCCGAAACTATGATACGGGCTGTGATCAACGGTCCTGATGCGATCTTGACTTAACAGTTGCGATTGAATTGCAATATCACGTTTCGCGATTTCAGAGTTTCTGTTGCAGTGTGTTCTTGACATTTCAAAGTCTCGATCCCCGTTCCCTGATACTCCACTGTCATCACACATGGTTTGACACGTGTTGCATACTGCCACCTGTCACTCTGATTCATGACTTACATGTGCCTGAAGTGTTGAATCTACCTGACACCTGTCATTACCTGGTTGTGCCACGTGTCTCTAGATGACATGGTCTACTGTCGTGAGTTGAATCAACGATCTAGATCACATGTTGATCTGACGGTTCAGGTTCAGTCGGGATTTCTTTCATCGCGATTTTGGGGTTTTTGTTGTAATTGTGCATAGGACTCATGAAACTCCGATTCCTGATTCTTCGATGAAGCCTCTTGTTGATCTTCTCCCGGTGACGCCCAATCGCTGCCATGCATCCACACGAATGGACGGTCCAGATCCCGTCGGGATTTCGCAACTGTTGTTGTCCCAATGCACACGACCTCGAGAACTCCGATTTCCCAATGGCCGATATCTCGATGCCTATCAGGACTTCTCTCCTCTTGTTCATAGGGTCTTATCCTCTGTGCAACTTCCACAGATCCGATGGCTGTCGATGACCCTGCACCAAATCTAACGGCTCTTGCTACGTTCGATTACTCACTGCTTTCGATCATTCACCTATTTGAACTTGTCTTCTGTTTTCTTGTCATCTTCAATGTTGCCATCAATGACAAGCATTCGTTGTCTCTTCACTGAATTTGCCAATAGACTTTGCACTACGTCCAATAGGCTACAACAGTTGAATATATGGGAAGAATCTATGCATCTTTAGATTATCGACTAGCAGAGTACCAGTCCAATATGATCGAGGTGGAAGGTAAGATCATAAATCACCCTGTTTCTATTTTGATTGATTCAGGAGCAATTCATTGTTACATTGATCCTAAAATAGTGGATATATTACATTTGGAGAAAAGTAATATTGGAAAATCAAGTTTGGTTCAGTTGGCCACTGGAACCAAAAGGAGAATCCAGGATATGGTCAAAGGATGTTCCATAAGTCTTAATGGTGTGAATACAAATGCTGACCTAAATATCATACCATTGGGGTCTTATGATATTCTGACTGGAATGGATTGGTTGGACAAGCATCATGTTGTCCTGGATTGTCATAGAAAGACATTTACATGTCTTGATGGAGATGGAAAACAGAGCACTGTGAAAGGAGTTCCAATACCCATCTCTATAAGGGAGATTTTAGTCTTACAACTGAAGAGATGTTTTAGAAAAGGATGTCAACTATATGCAACTCATGTGGAAGAGCTAGAAAGTACAAAGGGGCCAAGACTTGAAGATTTCTTAGTACTATAGGAATTTGAAGATGTATTCCAAGAAATACCATGGTTGCCACCAAAAAGGAAGATAGATTTCTCAATTGATTTAATCCCAGGGGCTGCCCCGATGTCAAAAACACCTTACAGAATGAGTACACCAAAGTTAAAAGAATTACAAATGCAGTTTGAGGAATTGTTGAAGAAAGGGTACATACGTCCAAGTGTTTCACCTTGGGGATCACCAGTACCTTTTGTCAAAAATAAGGATGGAACCTTGAGGTTGTGTATTGACTTTCGAAAACTGAACAAGTATACCATAAATAAAAAGTATCCTCTACCCAGAATTGTTGACCTCTTTGATCAAATAAGAGGAGAAAAGATACTTTCAAAGATTAACCTGAGGTCAGGATACCATCAGGTAAGAATCAAGGAAGAAGACATTCATAAGACCGCCTTTAGGACCAAGTATGGGCATTATGAATTTGTAGTGGTGCCATTTGGACTGACCAATGCACCAGTTGTCTTTATGTGCTTAATGAATGGAATATTCAGAAATTATTTGGATAATTTTTTCATAGTGTTCTTGGATGACATACTTATCTATTCCAAGTCTGAAGAGGAGCATGAACATCACTTAAGACTGGTATTGCAAGTGCTAAGAGAAAATTAGTTGTATGCCAAGCTGAGTAAGTGTTAGTTTCATCAAAAGAAGATCCATTACTTGGGGCACATTATTTCAGAGCAAGGCATAGCAATAGATCCAGACAATATTGAAGCCATCAGAGGATGGCCAACACCCAAAAATGTGTCAGAAGTAAGATCTTTTATGGGATTAGTTGGTTACTATACAAGGTTCATAGTAGGGTTCTCTAAGATTTCTCATCCCATCACTTCTTTACAAAATAAGGGAACTAACCTTGAATGGATGCCTAAGTGTGAAGAGAATTTTAATATGTTGAAGAAATTACTTACTAATACACCTGTGTTAAAGATTGTTCACCCAAATGAAAGTTTTATGGTATGTACAGATGCATGTAAGGAAGGCCTTGGGGGAGTCCTCATGCAAAATGGACACGTCATTGGTTATGAGTCTAGAAAGATTAATGAACATGAGAGGAACTATGCCACACATGACTTGGAGCTTGCTTCCATTGTCCATGCCTTGAGGATGTGGAGGCATTATCTCATGGGGAAGAGATTTGAATTAAGGATAGACCACATTGGACTGAAGTGTCATTTTGAACAACCAACCTTGAATTCTAGGAAAACAAGATGGTTGGAATTTTTAAGTGAACATGACCTTGATATCAAGTGTATCAAAGGAAAAAAGAATAAATTTGTTGATGCACTTAGTAGAAGAGTGCATCTCATGCATGGTACTGTTGTCAGTATGCATCAGTCAGACTTGAAGAGAAGAATTTTAGATGGTCTTGTTGTAGATCAGCATTACCTATAGGTAAAGGAAATCTTACAGCAAGGATATGTACCGTAGAAAATAAAGGAGTATGAAATAAAGGAAGATGGATTACTCATGCATAAGAATATAATCTATGTTCCTAGTTCCATAGAAATAAGGAATTTGGTATTGAAGGAAATGCATGATGTTCCTTATGTTGGACATCCTGGTTACCAGAAAACAATTACATCAATAAGAAGCCAATTCTTTTGGCCGGGAATGAAAAAGGATGTTGTTGATTACATCGCTCGATGTATGGAATGTCATAAGGTGAAGGTTGAGCATAGGCACCCAGTGGGTTTGCTGCATCCATTACCAATCCCAGAGAAGAAATGGGAAGTGATCACCATGGATTTCATCACAGGATTACCCAGAACGAATAAGAAACATTATTCCATCATGGTGGTGGTTGACAAATTAACAAAGGTTGCTCATTTTGTTTCGGTAAAGACAACACATACATCAGATAATATTGCAGAAATTTACATGAGAGAGATTGCTAGGTTGCATGGGATACCTAGGACAATTGTCTCGGATACAGATACAAAGTTTACCTCCAATTTCTAGAGGGGATTGTTTAAAGGATTTGGTACAAATCTGAACTTTATCACATCATACCATCCCCAATCAGATGGGAAAATAGAGAGGTTCAACCGAATAATTGAAGATATGTTGAGAATGTATGTGATGGATTAGCCATTTAAGTGGGAGGATTACTTACACTTGATTGAGTTTGCATATAATAATGGGTATCAAGATTCTTTGAGAGTGATCCTATTTGAAGCCTTGTATGGTAGGAAATGAAATAATCCAGTGAGTTGGGACAACCCAGCAGACAGAGTGGTACTTGGGATAGAGTTTCTCAAGGATATGGAAGACCAAATGGTTAAGATCAAGCAGAATTTAAAGACAGCTCAGGATAGACAGAAAGTTTATGAAGACAAGAACATGACAACTAAAGAATTTAAAGTAGGGGAGCATGTTCTTCTGAAAGTGGAGCCCAAGAAAATCTCTTTGAAATTGGGTAGTTGTACAAAGTTGGCAGCCAGATTCTGTGGTCCATTTGAAATATTGGACAAAATAGGGCCAGTTGCATACATGCTTGAATTGTCTGTTTCCATGAATGTGCATAATGTATTTCATGTCTCTTTACTAAATAAATACAGTACATGATCCTAACCGTGTTATTGATTGGCATCTGATTCAGGTAGAGACAGAATGCGACTTTCAGGTTCATCCAATGCAGTTATTGGACAGAAAGGTCAAAATGCTTCAGAATCAAGTTATAGAGTTGGTAAAAGTTCAGTGGACCTGCTACAGTCCTGAAGATGCTACCTGGGAGCATGAAGATGCTACCTGGGAGCATGAAGATGCCATGCGAGTAGATTACCCGCATCTTTTTGAATAAATTTTGAGATTTTGATCTCTATTTTGTATATGCACTAAGGACAATGCTAAAATAAGGGGGAGGGGATGTAACACCTCGGGTTTTGAAACCCCCATTTAAAATAATGTATTGTTACAATGTTGAGAGGCCAAAGTGCCCAAATAATTATTAAAATGCCAATGTGCCCAAGAAATGTAATGTTTTGATCATTATTAATAATACATACAACATTGATTGCTAGACAGACAAGGACTAGAGTTATAGGGGGCTATGATTCCACAAGAGAGGGGGGCCTTGAGGGGAAAAATGTTTATTTTCTATTTTAATTACCCTTTGGTCTAAGGGGGGTGGATCAGTTATGTGGGCTTCTTGGGGAAGGCTGGTAGGTTCTTGATTCCCCACGAATTACTTAAACCCGCCTCTAGTCTGATGAGGGGTTCGGCGGATAGCTCATCGCTCATTTTTGTCATTCACTCCTTCATTCACTTACTCACTCGCTCATTCATTCCATCCTTACCTATCACTCATTGATCCATCCTCACCCGTGTCTTGTGTTGTGAAAGGGAACCAAAATTCTGAATATTAGCCATGGTATTGTTGGTTGTAGTGGTCGCTGGTGTGATCCAGCCATGACTTGAGACCTACATGTATGAGATGTGTTGGCATGTGTCCAGCGTTGTTCAAAACTGCGAGTCCTGAGAGTTACATCATTGATATTCTCGACCAGTTGCACAGGAGCCCAAAATAAGGAGAAGGAATGCCTTAGGAACAGCGTGGCAGAGAAGGGTGGAGGTCCATTCTCTTAGGTGGTGCAATCTAGGTAGAAGAGAGATGGGTACTTGTACTACTATGAGTGTTGGGAAAGCTTGTGAGAGCTGAGTGCTGACTAGTTTGGATAAGCCAAGTAACACTCTGGAATGGTCCTTGTGGATTCATAGCCCTGGCTCGGGGGTGACACTATTGTTGAGATTTGGAACAGTAGTGTCTACGATTGGGTGGAACGTCCTTGGTCTATAGCCAGTTGGTGTCTTATTTTATAGAGATAAGTTCTCTCTGTTATAGTATTATCTACCTATACATGAATGTATTCCACTATGTATTTAATTATCGTTTAATTGAATCTTTAGAATATGCATACTTGATGGTTATTGTTCTGCATGTCATTTGTTGGCCCTCGACCAAGTTTTGAGGAAATCTTGGTCAGGTTTGACCACTTTTTGGACTTCAATGCAATGATCGAGGAAGGAACGCCCAAGAGGAGTTGAGATCACATATATCACTTGTTTTGTGGGCTTTGTGGACCCAGCATGGGGTTCTTAGGGTTTTGTAACGGTTTATGGGATGTCAGCCCACGGGTTTACCCATGATTAGGCCTTTTTGTAAATGTAAAAGTATAAATAAGTAAGAATGTAATGTAGAAAGTGGTTGATAGTCGATAGCTTTCAAGGTTAAGTGCAAGTGGTTTGGGTTTCTTAGTGAAACAAACTATTTTTGTAAGGCTCTGTACTTGATAGAGGAGTTGGCTATATGCTTTGACCTAATTTTGGGAAGGTGGATCTGGTGCTTAGTGAACAGATCAACTATTTGGTGCAAAGCTTGGCTCTATGTCTTAGTGGATAGGAGAATAAGAGTGTAAGAGATTGAGGCCTAATAAAGAACAAGAAGCAGTTGGTGGACGTAGCCCCACACTGGGGTGAACCACATATGTCATGTGTTGATGGTTTTCTTTGTGCTATGATGTCTATGTTGTGAATCTACTTAGTGCATTGAGTGTTATATATGATAGATATATCCATGAATGTTTAGTGCTTTATTTCTATTGAAGGTGCTAGATCTAACTTATGATTCTAAGCATGATATGTATTTCATCATTGTTACTGCGTCGATCTATCCTTAGGATTTGTTCTATGATGTGAATGAAGTTGATAAGCTAATGCATGTTATATTATAAGTACTTTGCGAGGTATTATAATCACAGATCTATGTCCCAGCTTAGTTACAGACACTTGAGTCTTGTAACCCCCCCTACCTCTACCTCGGGTGAGACTTCGCCTACTTTGCAGGTGTTGCTGAAAGGGCCGGTAGTTAGGGTTTTTTTGGTATGTTGTTGAAGTGTTGAACCCTAGGTCTGCCCCTGTGCCAACAAATGGTTTTGTTGCCAGGACCTGGAACTGTGATTGTTGGGAACTAAAGTAAAGAAAAGAGAAGCTTTGTGCGTAGATCTGTCATTGTAGTGTGTAGCATTCTACCTGACTTGTGAAGCTCTATGCTAAGAAAGAAACTTGATCTGAGATAAGATCCTGAAAGAGGTAAAGCTTTGTACTTTTATAAGAGTAAGATAAGCAAAAGGTTTTGTTTCAAAAACATGAATTTAGGTATGTTTAATAAATTTTGTCCTAGTTTTAAAGCTAGGGCACAGGAGGAAGAAAGAGTTGATCTAAGTAAGGCTAATAGAAATAAAGAAATATATGTTATTCCTATGCATAGAAAGAAGTTTTGGACTAACAAGTGGATGCAGGAACCTAGAAAGAATTTTTGCAGATTGCAGGTCCATCACTGTGATCCTAGTGCACAGTACAAGAGGAAGAGAGGATTAACCCTATGTTATAACTGCAGAAGACCGGGCATCTTGCTAATAAATGCCCTGGTATAGGCCCTATTTTTCTTTTTTGTAAAATTGTTGGTCATGAGGTTGAGGATTTCCCAAGGATGATTGTTAAAGTTAAACAAATGAACATGAGTCAAGAGAATAAGAGCATGTTAGAAGATCAGAAAAAGAAAGGATAAGAGGAAGTTCAGACTACATTAGTACAGTTAAAAGAAGTAATGAATTCTCAAAAAGATGTCAATTTACCAGAGATCATGAAAGAAAAACAATGCATAGGTACAAGAATAGGAGAATTTGACATAGACTGTGTCTTGGATGAGGAAACACAAGTGAATATTATGATAGAAAGCACTTGGAAATTTTTTGGAAAGCCTACTATAGTATCTTCATTGGGAAGAATAGGTTTATTCAAAGGAAAGATGATAAGATTATGTGGAAGAGTTACTAATGTACCTGTTACTATTCATGGAACATCGACTAAAGAGGAATTTGAATTCATTAAGTTTATTGAGAACAAGGCCCCTTTCCCTCTTTTGTTATGAAAAAATTGGTTTAAGAAGGATCAGATCAGAAGGAAAGCAGAGGAAGAAGCTGCAGAAAAGAAAAATCAAGAACTAAGGGATTTCATAGCTAGAAAAATAGATCGACTAATAAGAGAACGAGAAGTTAAGTCGAAGTAGTAGAAGGAAAGAGAATTAGTTGTCGAAATTGAAAGAGCTCAAGAAGGATTAAGGGACCTATCCATGCAAGAAGAAAGTAAATCCACCCGAGAAGTGGTAAGGGAAAGGATATTAACATCGAGCCCATTGGAAGTACATCAACACTGCAAAGTCACTACGAAAGGAGAAAATAAGAATAAGAATGGAAAGAGGAATCCAAAAATAGTTAGAAAGACTCAGATCATAGGAAAGAAGGCAAGGAAGCTCAGTAAGAAGAAATTCAAGTTAGAAAAGCTATAGGAGGTTACATAGAAGACTTCACAGGAGCCAGGGTTGCAGGCTCTAAACCTCGTCAGAATAGCAGGACCACGCAGAATGGGAACTCACCTCGGTGAGGCTATATGTCCGTTGGAGGCACCTCGACCATTAGAAAAACACTCCAGAGTGGATAGGAAACACATTTATGGGTGAATATACCACATTTGGGATGTTGAGACTGTGCCATAATAGACAGATTTGCATTCATGGAAGCATTCCTTCCCATTAGAAGAATCTGTTACCACTCTCGCTTATTTAACCCATAGGTCGATGCGTCGGGACCACTTTTCACCATCTATGATTAACGTTTCTAACAAATAACTTATTGTGTGTCAATTTGTGATTTCAGAACCTAGACATCGCCATCCGCTTGTTTACCCCACCTGTCTGTTCGTCTACCCCTACTTATCTGTTTAAAAGTGAGAATGTTGTATGAACAAACTGAGTTAGAGAAGTCCGTTGAAGAGGTCCTTAAGAATTTTATGGCTAACAGAGATATGTTTGAAGGTTTTCAGGCATCGTCGACTAGGGGAATGCAGGCTTCCCCTTTGACTACATGATGTTCGGGTCGTACTAACCTCGTGACTGAGAATCAAAGTAAGCATCGCAACGATTTGGCTAATGCAAACTAGATGCCATCGATATTACCTGATTATATCTCGCCTTTGGCTGACATGGTTAACCGTGACAGCATCCCACGGGACTATGAGTAAACTTTGATCACTGCGTACATCCCAAAGGGGATACGCGTAGTTGGAAGCCAGTTGGGACAGATCCCATCCCTGAAGAACAATGACTTTAAGCTTGGAGACATAACAAACTACAGCATGCTCACCCCTCCTAGATACTTAATGAAGACCACAGGGAAGTAGCCTCGCATTGTTTCCCAATCATGGATAAAGGAGTTGGTGCAGTCCACTATACTCAACGTGATGAAGATTCCTCATTTTGGCCGACATCAGGAGGTTAAATATTGCGTTAAACTCCTCTTGTCGTGTTATCATGGTGGATACTTATGGATTGACAGGTCTATTACTATGGATCCAGTTTTGATCCACCTGATCACAGGCTTGAGCATGCATGGACCCAATCCTTGGCAGTTCTACCTAGGGAAGGCCTCAGACCGCTCCCTAGCACAGCGAATAAAAGAGGCATACGGCGAAGTAGAAAAGGGAAAGTGAGGCTAAAAGGTAGCCTCTATCCAAGATGGCGCAGTGTGCCTCGCTTGACAACTCATAGATGGCAAACACGTCTGAAAGAACCGCCACACACAGGTCATCGGGTTCGTGGTGGACCTCGCAGGGAAATGCGTGGAGGGAATTCAAATGAATTGGGTGGGTTACCTTGCCAAAAAGATTGAAAAAGACTATCATGAAGCACAAGATCAAGGATACGAGTTCCACTTCAGCTAGCTACTTGTGGTGATTGCATTTTTCACTTGATAAATGCCTGAGGGTGAAGCTTTTCTAGAAATTGTACCATCAGAGCCATTGGCAGCTAGATTTTCTACATTATGGTATACAAATGACATGTCAAAGCAATGGCAGTCAAACACAGTGTTCCGCGCCTACTATCAACAACTGAAGTTTTCCATAGAGTCATTCGCATGCATGACACCATGTACCTTGTACCAGTACATACCAATCGCTAAGTTCTTCCCAGATCAACATTTCATATATATCACTGTGCACAAGGATGAGAGCAAGGAATAATTACAGTCCTATTACAAGCTGACCGATGAAGACATGCAACATATCACCAAGGAATGGTCAGAGGAGTTCCTTATACCCATTGCAGATGCAGAGGTATTCGACACTAACATTATAGGAATCCCCTTGGTCACCTGGGTCGAGCATGTTGGACAGACCAACGCGAAGAAGAAGAAGAAAAAGGAGGAAGTCCAATATGTAGAGACTGATGAGGAAGACAACGCCTTTGAAGGAAATGGATCTGACTCCCTAGGAGGGGGAGGAGATGAAGTAGATGGACAGGGAGGAGGGGATGAAAGAGAAAAGAAAGAAGAAGGCAAAGCTACCTCACCAAAATATCCCCCTGTTAAAACAATAACTCCACAGAAGAGGAAGGTCTCTGCACAGAAACCTTCAGGAAGAAAGAAGACCTGTGCTAGTAAGCCCCTATTGGAGGCCACACTCAAAGAAGATGATATCAATCTTGTTAGAAAAACAAGACCACGAAGAAATAAAATAAAAAAAATGTGGAAAAAAAACATAGAAGATACATAATACAAGAGAGACACAGATTTACGTGGTTCACCCAGTGTGGGCTACGTCCACGAGAGAAATTTCCAAGTCCTTTCTTTATTATTATCCAGCAAAATGAAGGGATACAACCTACAAAAAAAACTATTGTAACTTCCTCTTCTTTCTCTCACAGTATCCTCTCTCATAATACAATACTCGCCAACCCCCATAGCCACAATACATTTCCCTCATAAAAGAGGGTTTCCTTCTAGGGAAAAAAACCCTAACATAATCTCTATCGTTAGATCTGCGACCTTATAATGAATGGTCCAAATTTACAATGAAATTACAATATACTTTTACAAGGCAATTTTTTCTTTGGGGGCTTTGCCCCCGAACCCTCGCTTGCCCCCAGACCCCCCAGCCAGGGGGATAGCCCCCCCCAGACCCTGCAGAGCGGGTACCCCCCCTCTGCACTCCATTGCTACTGTATATGCTGGACTCTTAACCTTCTTGGACCTGGAAAATATCTCATCTTCATCTTCATTCTTGAAGACCAATTGAAACTAAGCAAGAACTCAGTATCTCCCTGGTTACTCCCTTTGTTAACATGTCTACAGGATTTTGGCTAGTGTGTATCTTTTCCAGCTTCAATTGTCCATCTTCCAAGGGAGATCATATGAAGTGGTACCTCAACTATATATGCTTAGTCTTCGAATGGAAGGTTGAGTTCTTTACAAGGCGAATGGCACTCTGACTGTCACAATACAACCTGTTGTTCTCGTGCTTCTTTCCCAATTCCTCCATAAACCTTTGTAACTAAATCATCTCTTTACTAGCCTCTGTAGCAGCAACATACTCTGCCTCTGTTGTTGAAAGTGCAACAACCTTTTGCAGTTTCGAAATCCAACTTATTGTTGTTCCACCTATGGTAAAAACATACCCTGTGGTGCTCCTCCTGCTGTCTTTATCACCTGCCATATCTGAATCAACATATCCCTGTAGAAAAGTGTCTGAACCTCCAAAACATAATGCATGTGTAGTAGTACCTCTCAAATAC
>ML779944.1:204575-218674 GCA_009831015.1 Picea engelmannii
TTTACCTTTCCCATTCCAACAATTTTGCATGGTGCATCATCACCCAAATGAACCTGTCCAAAATCAGCTTGAACATAATCTAGAAAATGTTTCCTATGGGGTGTGGCATGAAATGAAGCCCTTGAATCTACTACCCAAGACTCCGAAATATTATCTACAGAAAGAATCAAAGCATCTTGTAACACATCACCTATTACATTTGCTTCCTGATTTCTCTCATGTTGTCCTTCTCTTTATTTCTTTGGAGCTCTACAGTCTTTCTTCCCACAATTCCAACACTCTATCTTTCCAAGTCTGGATTTGGATCTACCCTTCCTAGAATTCCCACAGTTCCCTGAGCCCTTTCATCTATCCTTTTGTCTTCCCCTGTTCTCCATGTTCAACGCACTACCTGATGTCTCACCTGTGCTTTTCCGTCGCATTTCCTCCATAAGGATAACACCAACAACATCATCAAATTTTAAAGTATTTGAACCAGAGACAAAGTTACTTACAGCCATGACCAGGCCATTCCAGCTTTCTGGCAATGAGAACAAGATCATAAGAGCCCTAACCTCATCATCAAAGTCCACTTTTACAGAACTTAGTTGATTAGTAACCGTATTAAATTCATTTAAATGATCTGCAACAGACCCACCTTCCGACATCTTCATATTAAATAATCTCTTCATTAGAAATACCTTATTGGACACCAAGGGTTTTTCATACAATTTGGTCAATGCGTCCATCAAACCCTTCGTTGTCTTTTCTTTCGAGATATTGAAAGCCACTGACATTGTCAGGCTCAGCCGTATCGTTCCTAAAGCCTTTCTATCAAGAATCTCCCATTCTTCGTCCTTCATGGCTGCCGACTTCTTTGCTACTCTGCTTAATTGTGGGAATAGATCCTTCTGATATAAATAATCTTCCATCTGCATCTTCCATAACTCGTAGTTTTGGCCATTAAATTTCTCAACCCTAAACTTTCCATCTTCCGACATTGCTCCCACTCAAACCAGGAAACCTCTTTTCCTACAAGTTATCTTATGCTCTGATACCAGTTGTTAGAAAAACAGGACTGCAGAGCAATAAAATAAAAAAAAATGCGGAAACAAAACACAGAAGATACACAATACAAGAGAGACACAAATTTACGTGGTTCACCTAGTGTGGGCTACGTCCACCAGAGAAATTGTCATGTCCTTTCTTTATTATTATCCAGCAAAATGAAGGGATACAACCTACAACAAAACCCGCTATAACTTCCTCTTCTTTCTATCACAGTATCCTCTCTCAGAATACAATACTCGCCAACCTCCATAGCCGCAATACATTTCCCTCATAAAAGAGGGTTGCCTTCTAGGGAAAAAAACCCTAACATAATCCCTATCGTTATATCTGTGACCTTATAATGAACAATCTAGATTTACAATGAAATTACAATATACTTTTACAAGGCAATTTTTGCTTCAGGGGCTTCGCCCCCGAACCCCCGCTTACCCCCAGACCCCCCAGCCAGGGGGATAGCCCCCCCAAACCCCACATAGGGGGTATCCCCCTCTGCACTCCCCCGCGTGGAAGAGTGTACATACTTCTGGGGTGTAAATACTTCATGGGGCATAAACACGGCTAAAAGTAAAAGACCTCTAAATCAGGAAGATAATCAGGCTCCACAACCAACAATCTCCCACTTGGAGATTGATCTCAACAACTCCACTGCTGTAATATATGCTGGACTCTTAACCTTCTTGGACCTGGCAAATTTCTCATCTTCATATTCATTCTTGAAGACCAATTGAAACTGAGCAAGAACTTAGCTTCTCCCTGGTTACTCCCTTTGTTAACATGTCTACAGGATTCTGGCTAGTGTGTATCTTTTCCATATTCAATTGTCCATCTTCCAAGGTGGATCGTATGAAGTGGTACCTCAACTGTATATGCTTAGTCTTCGAATGGAAGGTTGAGTTCTTTGCAAGGTGAATGGCACTCTGACACAAGAAGTGGTGAGCAGAGCACTTCGCATTTTCCAGGCTTAGCACAAGAGGAAAGGCATTCGAGGTTCAAGTGATGAAGCTCTCTGCAGCCATCCAGTAGCTTCAAGCAAGGGTAATGGAGTTGGAGATCCAAGAAGTACCAAGCACTCCGCAGGAAGTGCGCGACTAGAGGGAGGAAGTCGCTAAGAGCGCAGTCGTGTTGGCAACCATTTCGCATTTTTATCCTATCCTTATAAGATGCATACACAAGTGTTTTGGAACCCTTGATTCTCATTGCAATCTTTTGATTAAAACAACACTATTATCTTGCGCATTCGCGCACTTGCCTTTGGTTTTCGTTTTCACGACTGCAAGCGTGAAAACCTTGGTTCGAAGTCATGTCAATGGCACTAAAATCGTCACTAGATTATTATGGTTACTCTTGTTTATGTGGTCAATTCATTTCTAATTAAATTATGGTCACGCAGTTGGCAAGACACCAAAACCTTTACTCATTTGGCATTTTTTTTTTGTTGTTGTTAATATAACTTCAGTTTTATAAGATTGTGATGGTATTCTAATGATTGTGATTGAGTCCTTGATTCAATGGTTGTTTGATGTTCTATTGTTTTTTGATCGACTTCAATGTTTTCATAACAACGCATTAACATAGTGATCAAACCCTTAGTGCAATGATTTCCTACAACGCATAAGATTTATGGTCAAATCTTTGGTGCTAAATTCGAAATATGGTTTTGCTTTAAATCATGCAAACACTATTGCTTGTACAAATATTTGAGTCGACTCATCATAGTTTTCAATGGTTGTTTTATTGGCATTGTTTTTAACATATACCAATAGTGATTTGAACCACCATATGCACCATCGATTGTACATTTGGATATGATTGTTTTGCATGGGTTGATTTCGTTCCACCACCCTCGCACACTTAGGCATTAATGCCTGCCTTGTATCTCAGGTTACCTCTGTTGGTTTCGGGGAAGCCTGTGAGCTATCAGTCCTGCGTATACCCTGTCCAAACCTTTGTTTGTTTACCCTGCTCACTGTGTGTTTTGTTCTATGGCACCTATGGTGTGCATAGAACCTAATGGTATCCAAACACTGTTGCTATTCGACAATGCTCATGAGGATTTGGAGAATAGTGGTTGGCTAGTTTTTATCCAAAAGTTTGAGGGTTTTCACCTTTCGGTCACCCAACAGTTTGCCCTCACCTTCGACGGATGCAGGGCTAAGGTCGAAGACATATAGCTCGAGCTAAATGAGGAATTCCTCAGCTCGTCTATAGGCTTACCAGCTACAGGGAAAAGGTGGTTTAAGAATTCTAAAGTAGACGAAGTTCCGTGGCCGCTCCTATTCACATCAAGGAAGATTATTAGTTGTGATAGAGGTATGCCTGTCACTGCTCTCAAGTCCTGATGGCATGATCTATTAGCAATTGTTAAGCAATTTGTGACCTGCGAAGGTTGTTATGGTTTGGTATTCCTTTACCATCTTCGCTTGCTAATGAATTTTATAGACTACCCTCTGAATATGCCGAACTATCTCCTACGCAGTCTTTATAAAATCTCCAAACGATTTAAGCGTGAGAAGGTTGATAGCAGCCTTTTCCATCACTGCTTGATCAAAATCATTATTGTCCATCATTTGAAGCTTAATGGTGACTGTTGGCAAGCCTTCCTATCACGAAATGGCTTTGCCACTTCCGAGTGTGTCTAAGTGGACAAGGTTGTGGTCACTGAAACCCTGGTCAGGCTTGTCGTGCCACCTCCTACCCTTCTAACCCATGTCAAACCCTTGAATTGCCCCAACATTGACCTACCCGATACCATGGCCAACCCGTGTGCTAAAGACAATACTAAGACTGTCAAGAGGCCTGTAAGGAAGAAAGGAAAAGGTGATACTGGTGTCAACAGTAAGGGAATGAAGAATGCACGTTGGATATCCAGATGTTCCCGGAACAAGTCCAAACAGAGCACTGATTAGAAGCCTATTGTGTTGAGCGAGGACTCGGACTCCGAGATTGAACGTTTCTTAGTCAAGGAATACTCTTACTCTCATGGCCTCTACTTTGTGGAACCCTTTGACTATGTTTCCAACCTACCTCCGTGCCTCAAGAATGACCCAAACTTCCCAGGAATTAAGCTTCACAGTCGAACCCCTGGTAACTTGACAGAACCCTCACCTGTAATGCCAAAGACCGATCAATCACCGTGTACTCAATGCGATTTATGGCTTGAACATTACTATATGGATGTTACCCTATTGAAATCTAAGATTAAATCATTAGAGGAATGAGTTACTGTGTTGTCAAAGGAGAATGACAGGCTACAAGCCAACGAGAAGAAGCAAAAGACCACCAGTTCAATTGTCTTCAGAAATGTTGAGGCAACAACTACTTTTGTCAACTCAAAGTTATCCTGACCGGATCGTTTTCCTACTGCCTAGGTATGTATTTCAACATCGATTTCATTTTATGAGTTGGTTTGAATTAGTGTAGTCGATTGGGTTTGCTTTCGTTTAGTTCTGTTCGAATAGATTCAAGAAACGATTCTGTTTTGTTTTGAATGAATATTTTCGTTTTGGATTATGATTGCATTCGATCTATACAAAATATTTGTTTGTTAAAATTGTATAGCTATGTTTTGATTGAACCGATATTAACAAAATTTGATTGCTCTTGAATTAGTATAATGATTGTGTTAGCCCTAAGTTATTTCGATTCATTTCTGTTTGGTTTGATTCACAAACAATGTTGCGTGCCTTGAATTAGCATAGTCATTTGTGTATGAGTTGGATTAGTATCAAAGATTGGTTTGATACGGCTCTACTAGTTTTGGATTTAAAAAAAATTATGTTGAGTGTTGGATTGACATATTGTGTCCATATCAAATTTGTACCATAGATTTTCTTGATATTCGATTGAAATTGATTCAAAAAAATGATTTCGTTGGTTTTGAATTGTCAAAACAATTCTGTCTGTTTCAAATTGGTAATAAAAAGTTGTTTGACAGATCGTACATATCCCTGTTATCCTTTGATTAATTGAACATGATTTCGTTTGTTTCAAATTGGCATAAAATATTTGGTTACTTCTAGCATGAATGATTTACTTTGTTTTCAATTAGTAATTAAAAGATTTGTTTAATAGGTCGAATATATTTTTGTTAGTTTTGGATTGATTTAAAACGGTTCAGTTTTCAAATTAGACCAGCTACAGAATCGTGAGATTCTATAGCTAGTCTTAAAATTTAGATTTTTGTTAATTTTACAAATAAAACATTATCTAAACTTGTTTATTCTTGTCCACTTTCAGGTGCATACGAATTTCAATGGAAAATTGGATATGATGTGGCAGTTTAGAACATGTTTTTTATTATATAGTTTTGTTTCAAGTTGTTAGTCATAGGCAGAAATAGAGACTTGGGAGATTGTTCCCAGATTTTTTGTAAACTGTTTTTGATAATTCCCACAGGGATGTTTTACGTTGTGGCTTTTATATACTCATTATTTTTTGTAATGGACCCATCATCACTGTTGGGAGAAGAAAGACTTTGGACTTATGAGGATACAAACTGGGATGAAAGTGGATGTTTTTTAACAGCTTTAGCTTTCAATATATCAAACTTTTATTTCAAGTTTTCTTCATATCAGTTTGCAATCAATTATCGACTACTTTAGCTATCATAATTTGTTGCAGGTTGATGTGATTTGGTTTATGTGTTGTCCATATCTGATGTCTCTTATTTTAAGAACAACAATTACTTTGTTTCAATTCAATGAATTAAATGTTTATCTTCTTCGTTAAATGAATCATTTTGTACAAATATTTGCATACGGGTTTATCTAAATGTGATGATTTGTAAATTTTAAGATTGTTGTCATTTTATGTCTTGTTTGTTCTGTCGTTCATATTCAAATAGCCTTTCTGCTTCCTGTTTACAAGAATCTTGTGGAGAATCTGGTGCGGGTTTCCTCCCACCGAACAGCTGAATCGGATACTTTGCATGGGACAAATTTGAAAGCGTTATTACAGGTTAGTTTATTAGTGTTATTTAAGTAGTTTAGATAGATATATATATAGTTCAGACTTATAGTTAGGATTATTATTTTAATCGCTCATCTTAGATAGTTTTCATTTTATTTCTTTCTCATAAAATTATAAAAATCAAAAAACAAGAGTTTTTCTATCATAGGACAGTTTACAAATGATTTTTATAGGTTTTCATTTACAAATCTGTAATCTGTAAACACTGTACATTTGTGATTAATATTTAATTGTGTTGATAGTTGAACATTTAATTAAGTAGGATTATTGTTTTATGATATCAGTTAGTAAATTGTATGTATTTGTTTTAGATTTGTATATAGTTTTGTTGTAGCTGCTTTTCCCACTGAGATAAGTTTTTCTTAGTTTAGCTTTTCTTTCATTTTCCTAGGACTTAGATCGGCCAACGGAGCCGCTAAACCCATTGGGGTGGATCATCCCAAACGACTTGGGTTATTTAGACAACCCCGGACCGGATCCACTCCTCCAGTTGACGAGCGCTCATTTTCGTCCATCAACAAATGGCGCTAGAAGGAGGGACTGAAAATTATTAATGTCACGAGGTGGTCGTAAGACTCCTCCACCACTTAACCGCTTGCCTATAGTGACAAGAAGTCACTCAAACAAAAACATCATCCCTCAAACAGCGACCACATCAAACGATGATCCACGGATCACATTTGAACCAGTAACCCGAAATCCTATAGGTGGTGACGTACAAGAGATTGTCCACCAATCTCTCTTAAGAACACATAGTGCCTTTGCTCGTTTAAGGCAACCAAATCGGCCTTTGGACCAACCTTTATATTTATCTGATATCAGAGAACAACTTGGAGGCACTAACCTCACTTTAAATCCTACAGATCCAATCCTCACTCCTGCTACAAGAGGATCTGGAATTCCACCCTCACCACCTCCATCACCTCCTTATTCTTCTGGAGAAGACACTTCTGATGAAGGCAGTTCCCCTTCTCAACCTTCCACACTGCCTAAACCAATGGCCAACCAGAACAATCCTGCTAGACCCTGGCTCGACCAAGATGCAGTAGACGTACCTGGGCCTCAGCATCCCTTACCCAAACATCTGGAGAAGTGGCTTCCCAAGTTTGACCCTGAATCTAAACAGATCATCGAAGATCACATTAAAAAGTTTATGTTAGCCATCAGACTCCGCAATGTCAAGCATGAAGACGTAGTCTATAGGTTGTTCCCCTACACTTTCGAGGGAAATGCCTCTACCTGGTACTTTGCCCAGCAACCCCATACCATCATGTCTTGGGAGAAGTTTGAATCCTGCTTTCTGGAAAAATTCGGAGATGATAAGTCCCCAGAAGTTCTAGTCATGGAGCTTTCTAGTTTAAGAATGAACCCAACAGAGAAAATCAAATACTTTAACCAAAGATTCTTAACACTTAAGAACCGAATCCCTACGGATTTGATGCCTGCTGAGAATCTTATCATAGCATACTATACTAAGGCCTTGCATCAAAGTATATCCATTTGGGTAAAACGATCTAATAAAGCCACATTGTTAGAGGCCTTCGAAGAGGCCATACAGATTGAAAAAGACATCCTTAGTTTAAAAGACACTACTAGAAACGAAACAGAGACTAGTTCATCTTCCAAAAAGAAGATCAAAATCCTCCCTAGACCTGTTCAAAATAAAACACAACTTGAAAGCTCGGATTTAGAAAACTTAACTAAAGTCGTTCAAAAACTGTCAAATCAAGTTATAGATTTGAAAAGGACGACCGAAGAAGCTTCTTCGAGCAAAGGACCTTACAAAACCCCGTTCAGGAAGCCTTTTCCCACCAACCGACCTAATCCAAATACCGAGGGCCTAAATCTAGAAAGTCTGCAATTCGCCCTTCAACAATTCTAGAAGCCCAGGATAACTTGATGCCCCCTGAGATCCCTAAGGAAGTAGTTGAACAAGAGACAGTTCCAGAAGAAGAGTCTTCTCTGAACATTTTTGGACACTTCTCGGATAACATTTTTCAAGCTAACTTCGAGACAATACATCCCTACAATACTAGGATTAAGACGACAAACAAACCTTCTTCCGAAAACACTACGAATTTGCCTCCAAAACAATCCAAGCGAGCTGAGACTAAACAGAGTCATGTAAACCCCAACTTAGATTATGATTTAGTTGAAGATCTAAAAAATTTAAGGGCTAACATTTTTGTTTATGAATTATTAAAATTTCCATTTTTGCTACAAAAAATGTTACAGAATATTGCAGAGAATAGAAAAAACGGTAATTCAAGCAGTAACAAGGTTGTTCAGAACAAAGTTCCTCAGAAGAATTCCATTAAGAATAATCTTGATCCTCATGATAAAGGAAGCCTTCCTCTAAACAATGTAACAAATGTAGATAAATTAGCTTTAGAAACTGTGAGTAAGAAGCCACAAGCTTCCACCCTTAGTACTCGCAGAAATGTACCTCCATTTTTGTTCACTTTCGAAATCTTTAATAGAAACATGCACAATTGTATGGTAGATTCAGGAGCGTCATCCAACGTAATGCCATGGTCTGTATGTCAAAAGATTAACACTAAAGTTGAACCATCCACTTTAAAAATCATCCAACTTGATCGAACTAGTGTTAAAGTCATAGGCGAATTAAGGAATGTGCTTATAAGATTATCGTCTAACCCCAAAGTTCATCAAGTAATTGATATTATTGTTGTGGATATTCCAGAAGTTTATGGTTTGTTTCTAAGCAGAGACTGGTTGGAGCAGCTACACGGCTATTTCGCAACAGATTGGTCTCACCTGTGGCTGCTCGAGAACGGCAAGCCCAACAAAATCAAGGTAAATCTTGAATGCTACCTAAAGTTCATGGTCACAGACTTGAATGATCCCAATGATCCATTTACGCCTTCTGTCGATTCACCCGAAATACAAAGAATGGATACCTTTTTCAGCAATTTCATGGCCAAGACTTCAGCTATCACCAACCCAGAACAACAGTCCGAGATTGTATCATATGTCCAGCCAGCAGCTTCTACACAATGGTCTCATGCACCTGATAAAAAACAAATTTGGTCTCTTTACTTTGACGGGTCAAATTCCAAGGAAGGAGCAGGTGCAGGTTGCGTTATTATTGATCCCGTAGGTAACAAAACCCTAATTGCATGTAGGCTAGAATTTGAATGTACTAATAACACAGAAGAATATGAGACTTTATTGCAGGGCCTCAGAAAATCTTTAGATATGAACATTCAAAATTTCACTGTCTTTGGTGATTCAGAAATCGTGGTTAGACAGGTAAGAGATTCTATCCACTATCTGTCTCCCCATCTTAAAAGCTACCAATCCAAGGTATGGAATTTAATGAATACGTTTTCTGCTTTCAATATAAATTCTATTCCTAGATTGAGTAATTCTGAAGCGGATCTATTAGCTAACGTACCTTCCAAACTATTTCCTGGAGAAGGCTTGTCCCCGAATGCATTCTCCGTCGAACTGTTTTTCAGGCCATCTGTTCCCGACAACATCATGAATTGGAGAGTCTTTGACGACGATCAACAGATTATTAGCTTCCTGCATATGGAAGAAAATTTTCAAGGCGCGGTGATCGACGAATGCACTCATGACGACAATTTGCGTGATTTCACTATAATACCAGATCTGAGATCTCCTGAATCTTCATCGGACATGGTAAATTCGATCCCTAAATCTGTAGTTAGATTAGAGAAATTTTATGATCTTCAAGATAAATTCAAAAAATCGGTCAACTGTAAAACCAATAGTTCCTCGTTATCATATGAAAAAGTAAACTTGGGAACTAATGACAATCCACAGTGCATTAATTTAGGGGTGGGGTGTTCTGAACAAAAAAAAACTGCATTTATTAAATTGTTTAAATAATTTAAAGATGTTTTTGCATGGACATATGATGAACTTAAAACTTTCGACCCTAACATCATACAACACATCATTTCTTTGAAACCCCAAACCTTACCCTTTCAAAAAAAATTAAGAAAAATGCACCCTAAGCTCGAACCGACCATCAAAAAAGAATTAAATAAACTCCTGAATGCTAAGATAATCTTCCCAATTAGGCACACGCAATGGGTTTATAAACTTGTCCCTGTCCAAAAGAAAAATGGGGAAATCCGACTATGCGTCGATTTCTGAAACCCTAATAGAGCGTCTGATAAAGACAACTACCCTGTCCCACCCATGGAATAGATCCTTCAACAGGTATCTGGTTCCAAGAGACTATCCTTATTGGATGGTTTCTCAGGGTACAACCAAGTACTGATGTCTCCTCCAAACCAACTTAAAACTACCTTCCACACTCCATGGGGCACCTACGCTTACAGGAAAATTCCCTTTGGACTGATTAATGCCGGTGCCACTTTCCAGAGAGCGATGGACATCACTTTCCGAGGCTTAATCAATCAATTCGTCATAGTTTACTTAGATGATGTTACTATATTTTCCAAAAACAAAACTAATCATCTAGCTCATTTAAGAGTCGTTCTACAGTGATGTCGTAAATACGACATTTCCTTGAACCCTAAAAAATCTATCTTCACAGTAGAACAAGGTAAACTCTTAGGATTTATTATGTCAAGCAAAGGGATGATTATCGACCCTGAAAGGACTCAAGTCATCTCGAAACTTCCCCCTCCCTCTTCCAAAAAGTCTATGCAGTCTTTCTTAGGCCAGATAAACTTCGTCAGGAGATTCATTCCCAGTTTCTCCGAGATGGTGAGACCTTTACAGAATTTAATTAAGAAAGACGTACAATATCATTGGGGACCCTTAGAAAACCAAGCTTTTAATGCAATAAAACAGGCCATAATAGACACTCCTTCTCTCATGAGCCCCGACTTTTCACAAGACTTCACGCTCTACACTTTTGTTTCTGATCGCTCCTATGCTGTTGTCCTAACACAAAAGAATGATGAAAACAATGAAGTACCCATTGCCTTTATGAGCTCTACTTTCAAAGGTGTGGAACTTAATTACCCAGCAGTAGATCAACAATCCTATGCTATTTTTAAATTAGTTAAGCACTTTCGATCTTATCTTTTGAAATCTAGGACAAAAATTATTGTCCCTTACCCAGCCGTCAGAAACCTGTTAGTACAGAAAGAACTAGGCAAAAAGAGGGCAAACTGGGTTACCTCCTTACAAGAGTACGACATAGAAATAACCCCAGCTCAAATAGTGAGAGGCCAAGGGTTATGCAAGTTAGTTGTTGACTCAGCAGAAGGACAACAAGAAGAAAACGATATGTCAAACCTAGGACATCACAATCAAAATGCAATCTGTTGTGCACAAAACTCTGTCAATCCCTAGTATGATGATATAAAATTCTGTCTTGAACATGGGTTAGGCCCCCATCACCTGGATCCCACTAAAAGAAGAGCGTTGAGATTAAAATCTGCCTCCTTTCATTTGATTAATGGTATTATGTTTCATCAAAATTTTGATGGAGTACTAATGCACTGTCTTGAGAAAGATGAAGCAGAAAAAGTCTTGCTAGAATTACATGAAGGAGAAGATGGTGGGCATTTTGGTGGTGACACCACTTCCCATAAAGTCTTAAGAGCTGGTTATTAATGGCCCACACTTTTTAGATATGCCCATGCCTTGTGTCGCAAGTGTATTATTTGTCAAAAAACATCAAGGCGGTTACAAAAACCAGCCTTTCCTTTGCAGCATGTTTCAATAGATTCCCCTTTTCAGTAGTGGGGCCTTGATATTATAGGTCCAATCAATCTGCCATCCTCATAGCAGCACAATTTTATCATAACATCCAAAGATTACTTCACCAGGTGGTCTGAAGCTGCCGCATTAAGAACTGTGAATACCAGTCAGGTAATTGCCTTTTTAAATTCGAACATTATTACTCGTTTTGGTATCCCCGACTGCTTAGTATTCGATAACACTTCTTATTTTTCATCTCTTGAGATGAGCGAGTTCACTCTAGAAAAAGGAATTAAATTGAAGTATTATGCCAGCTACTACCCTCAGGGAAATGGATTGGCAGAATCAACAAATAAGAATCTGATTAAAATCATCAAGAGAACGATAGCTGAAAATCACAAAAACTGGCATAACGCACTATTAAATGCAATCTGGGCTGATAGGGTAACACCAAAGACTATTGTAGGTAACTCTCCCTTCTTTCTCGTCTATGGCAAAGAAGCAATTCTGCCACCACACATTCTTCTTCCCTCACTACAACTATCATAGAAAATACAAGAAGAAGATTGTCCCCCTTTGGAGAACCGAATTAACGCTTTAATGAAACTAGAGTAGGTAATATCCCAAGCTAAACGTAATTTAGATCAACATCAACTAGTGGTCAAAAGCTGGTTTGATTCCAACTCTGCCTCTGATAGGAACTTTGAAGTAGGTGACCTTGTCCTAAAATGGGACAAACCGCATGAGGGAAAGGGAGAACACACGAAGTTTCAGAACTTATGGCTTGGACCGTTTTTAATTGCTGAGAAATTGGGTCCCAGCTCTTTCCGATTACAGAATCTAGAGGGACAGCCAGACACCTATCCGGTGAATGGCCAAGCTCTAAAAAGATATTTTGCTTGATGACAACCCTTTGTATACTATGTAAATATTTTTCTTTTGTTTGTTTTTCTTTTACTGTTTGGGTTTTGATTTTTCCCCTTGTACTTATCAGTTTTTATTTTTGGAAATACACATACCTGCATTTTGAACTATTCAGACAAAGAAAATAGAAAATTCTTTCACTGAAATGACTGCTGAAAAATTGTCTAAACATCAATTGTAATATACTTCTGAAATTTACAGCCATGTTTGAAAGAAGTTAACTGATGTCGATCTCTGAGTGAAGCCTGTCACGACCATCCATTATCTTCTTTCACTGTCCCTGTTCCTTAAGGGAATGACTCAGAAGATGTCTCCCTGCCTTAGAAGGTCAGTTTTGTAAACAAACCATCTTTGAATCTTAATGAAGGACAATTTTAAAAAATTCTCTCAAGGTCTGTAAAAATATGTTTAAAATATCATAATTTTCAGCGTCACCCCGCTCAATTATATATCTTTAAAAAACTAAATTAAATCATAAAAGAGCTTGGGAAGTGCTTGTAAACCCACCGAGATGCTGAACAGGTCTGCTGGCAACGGGTAAATGCAGGCATGATGCCAAGACAACTTCGTCAGGGTACCGAACAGGCCTGCTGGCAGCGAAGCAATGTCGAGTATATGAAAATTCATAAATATGAAATCTCTTGACCTTAAAATGTCCTTTATTCTGATCTGGAACTTCTTAGCAAGATACAGATATCAGAGTGGGTTAATTCACAACCCTGTCGAGGCTATGGACGCCTGCTGGCAGCAGTGGCTCTGTCAACAGTATTGGAGATTTTATCTTTAATATTGTGGCTTACATGTCTTAAGACTGTTATCAGTTTTCATCCTTTAAACACTACTGTAATATTTGGTTAATGATGGTGTTTAAACAATTTTCTGGTTGTTTTTTGAGTCGAAATTATTCTCATTATTATAATCTGAATTTTTTCTTTTGGCAGAGATAACTACTTCTACCAGTGTGTCGCCATTGTTGGCAGCCATTTCATATTTTTATCCTATCCTTATAAGCTGCCTACACAAGTGTTTTGTAACCCTTGATTCGCATTGCAATCTTATCTTATGCATTCGTGCACTTGCCTTTGGTTTTCGTTTTCATGAATGCAAGCGTGAAAACCTTGGTTTGAAGTCATGTCAATGGAACTAAAATCATCGCTAGATTATTATGGTTACTCTTGTTTATGTGGTCAATTCATTTCTAATTCAATTATGGTCACACAGTTGGCAAGACACCAAAACCTTTACTCATTTGGCATTTTTTTTTTTTGTTAATATGACTTCATTTTTATAATATTGTGATGGTATTCTAATGATTGTGATTGAGTCCTTGATTCAATGGTGGTATGATGTTCTATTGTTTTTTGATCGACTTCAATGTTTTCATAACAACGCATTAACATAGTGATCAAACCCTTAGTGCAATGATTTCCTACAACGCATAAGATTTATGGTCAAATCTTTGGTGCTAAATTCGAAATATGGTTTTG
>ML779944.1:218727-238834 GCA_009831015.1 Picea engelmannii
CGACTCATCATAGTTTTCAATGGTTGTTTTATTGGCATTGTTTTTAACATATACCAATAGTGATTTGAACCACCATATGCACCATCGATTGTACATTTGGATATGATTGTTTTGCATGGGTTGATTTCGTTCCACCACCCTCGAACACTTAGGCATTAATGCCTGCCTTGTAACTCGGGTTACCTCTATTGGTTTCGGGGAAGCCTATGAGCTATCAGTCCTGCGTATACCATGTCCAAACCCTTGTTTGTTTACCCTGCTCACTGTGTGTTCTGTTCTATGGCACCTGTGGTGCGCATAGAACGTAATGGTATCCAAACGCTGCTACTATTCGACAATGCTCATGAGGATTTGGAGAATAGTGGATGGCTAGTTTTTATCCAAAAGTTTGAGGGTTTTCACCTTTCGGTCACCCAACAGTTTGCCCTCACCTTCAACGGATGCAGGGCTAAGGTCGGAGACATACAGCTCGAGCTAAATGAGCAATTCCACAGCTCGGCTACAGGCTTACCAGCTACAGGGAAAAGGTGGTTTAAGAATTCTAAAGTAGACGAAGTTCTGTGGCCGCTCCTATTCACATCAAGGAAGATTATTAGTTGTGATAGAGGTATGCATGTCACTGCTCTCAAGTCTCGATGGCATGATCTATTAGCAATTGTTAAGCAATTCATGACCTTTGAAGGTCGTTATGTTTTGGTGTTCATTTACCATCTTCGCTTGCTAATGAATTTTATAGACTACCCTCTGAATATGCCGCACTATCTCCTATGCAGTCTTTATAAAATGTCCAAACGATTTAAGTGTGAGAAGGCTGATAGCATCCTTTTCCATCACTGCTTGATCAAAATCATTATTGTCCATCATTTGAAGCTTAATGGTGACTGTTGGCAAGCCTTCCTATCACGAAATGGCTTTGCCACTTCTGAGTGTGTCCAAGTGGACAAGGTTGTGGTCACTGAAACCCTGGTCGGGCCTGTCGTGCCACCTCCTACCCTTCTAACCCCTGTCAAACCCTCGAATTGCCCCAACATTGACCTAACTGATACCATGGCCAACCCATGTGCTAAAGACAATACTAAGACCATCAAGAGGCATGTAAGGAAGAAATTCAAAGGTGATACTGTTTTCAACAGTAAGGGAACGAAGAATGCACGTTGGATATCCAGATGTGCCCGGAACAAGTCCAAACAGAGCATTGATCAGAAGCCTATTGTGTTGAGTGAGGACTCGGACTCTGATATTGAATGTTTATTAGTCAAGGAATACCCTTACTCTCATGGCCTCTGCTCTGTGGAACCCTTTGACTATGTTTCCAACCTACCTCCATGCCTCAAGAACGACCCTAACTTCCCAGGAATTGAGCTTCACAGTCGAACCCCTGGTAACTTGACAGAACCCTCACCTGTAATGCCAAAGACCGATCAATCACCGTGTACTCAATGCAATTCCTGGCTTGAACATTACTACACAGATGTTCCCCTGTTGCAATCTAAGATTAAATAATTAGAGGAACGAGTGACTGTGTTGTCAAAGTAGAACGACAGGCTACAAGCCAACGAGAAGAAGCAAAAGACCACCGATTCAATTGTCTTCATAAATGTTGAGGCAACAACTGCTTTTGTCAACTCAAAGTTATCCTGACCAAATCGTTTTCCTACTGTCCAGGTATGTATTTCAACATCGATTTCGTTTTATGAGTTGGTTTGAATTAGTGTAGTCGATTGGGTTTGCTTTCGTTTAGTTCTGTTCGAATAGATTCAAGAAACGATTATGTTTCGTTTTGAATGAATATTTTCATTTTGGATTATGATTGCATTCGATCTGTACAAAAGATTTGTTTGTTAAAATCGTATAGCTATGTTTTGATTGAACCGATATTAACACGATTTGATTTCTCTTGAATTAGTACAACGATTGTGTCGGCCCTGAGTTAGTTCGATTCATTTCTATTTGGTTTGATTCACAAACAATGGTGCGTGCCTTGAATTAGCATAGTCATTTGTGTATGAGTTGGATTAGTATCAAAGATTGGTTTGATACGGCTCTGCTAGTTTTGGATTTAAAAACGATTATGTTGAGTGTTGGATTGACATATTGTGTCCATATCAAATTCGTACCATAGATTTGCTTGATATTCAATTGAAATTGATTCAAAAAAATGATTTCGTTGGTTTTGAATTGTCAAAACGATTCTGTCTGTTTCAAATTGGTAATAAAAAGTTGTTTGACAGATCGTACATATCCCTGTTATCATTTGATTAATTGAACACGATTTCGTTTGTTTCAAATTGGCATAAGAGATCTGGTTACTTCCAGCATGAATGATTTACTTTGTTTTCAATTAGTAATTAAAATATTTGTTTAATAGGTCAAATATATTTCTGTTAGTTTTGGATTGATTTAAAACAGTTCAGTTTTCAAATTAGACCAGCTACAGAATCGTGAGATTCTGTAGCTAGTCTTAAAATTTAGATTTTTGTTAATTTTACAAATAAAACATTATCTAAACTTGTTTATTCTTGTCCACTTTCAGGTGCATACGAATTTCAATGGAAAATTGGATATGATGTGGCATTTTAGAACATGTTTTTTATTATATAGTTTTGTTTCAAGTTGTTAGTCATAGGCAGAAATAGAGACTTGGGAGATTGTTCCCAGATTTTTTGTAAATTGTTTTTGATAATTCCCACAGGGATGTTTTACGCTGTGGCTTTTATATACTCATTATTTTTTGTAATGGACCCATCATCACTGTTGGGAGAAGAAATACTTTGGACTTATGAGGATACAAACTGGGATGAAAGTGGATGTTTTGTAATAGCTTTAGCTTTCAATATATCAAACTTTTATTTCAAGTTTTCTTCATATCAGTTTGCAATCAATTATCGACTACTTTAGCTATCATAATTCGTTGTAGGTTGATGTGATTTGGTTTATGTGTTGTCCATATCTGATGTCTCTTATTTTAAGTACGGCAATTACTTTGTTTCAATTCAATGAATTAAATGTTTATCTTCTTCGTTAAATGAATCATTTTGTACAAATCTTTGCATACGGGTTTATCTAAATGTGATGATTTGTAAATTTTAAGATTGCTGTCATTTTATGTCTTGTTTGTTCTGTCATTCATATTCGAAGAGCCTTGCTACTTCTTGTTTACAAGAAGCTTGTGGAGATTATGGTGTGGGTTTCCTCCCACCGAACAGCTGAATCAGATACTTTGCACGGGACAAATGGGAAAGCGTTATTACAGGTTAGTTTATTAGTGTTATTTAAGTAGTTTAGATAGATATATATAGTTCAGATTTATAGTTAGGATTATTATTATAATCGCTCAGCTTAGATAGTTTTAATTTTATTTCTTTCTCATAAAATTATAAAAATAAAAAAACAATAGTTTTGTTGTCATAGGACAGTTTACAAATGATTAGCTTTTCTTAGTTTAGCTTTTCTTTGTGATTTTCCTGTGTTGATTTGTGATTTAAAAGAAAAGTTGACTAAGAAAATGATTTAATTGTGTTGACAGTTTACTTAGATTAGTTTTTCTTAGTTTAGCTTTTCTTTCATTTTCCTAGGACTTAGATTGGCCAACGGAGCCGCTAAACCCATCGGGGTGGATCATCCCAAACGGCTTGGGTTATTTAGACAACCCCAGACCGGATCCACTCCTCCAATTGACAAGCATTCATTTTCTCCCGTCAACAAGTTGAAAGAATTAGATCCCTTGCCTCAGAATGAAAAAAATTGAGTGACATAATTGCACAGACCTACGAACTCCTCGTGAAAGATCTAGATATTAGGAAGTTGGAAGAACAACTACAGGAGCCAAAGTAGCAGGCACTGACAGTTCAAGCGCAGATGAAGTCACTCACTACACTCGAGAGAATGAATTTATCACAAGAAAAATGCATCGCCCAACAACAGATTACTGCCATCCAGGTTAGAGTAATGGAAGTCACATAGAGGCTACAACCAGTGAAGGACAAAGCCTATGTGGTGTTTGAAGAGATCAAAGGACAAGGTTCACTACTGGACCAAGTGGTTGTGGTAGGGGAACAACACCTGGAAGGGCCTGTTAAAACGAAGATAATCCAAGATCTCGTTGAGCATGAGGCTCAGGCAAAGAAGCAAGTCGAGGCATCTCGAGCTAAGCTAGAGGCCTTCAAAGTAGTGCTGCCCAGATCTAACTGACTTGGGGTGAGTCACAAGTGATTTTTGGGGGCTTGTTGGCCCTCGACCAAGTTTTGAGGAAATCTTGGTCAGGTTTGACCACTTTTTGTACTTCGCCGCAGTGATCGAAGAAGGAGCACCCAGGTAGATCTGAGATCGCGGATCTCACTTTTTTTGTGGGATTTGTGGACCCAACATGGGGTTCTTAGGGTTTTGTAAGGGGTTATGGGATGTTGGCCCATGGGTTTACCCATGATTAGGACTTTTTGTAAATGTAAAAGTATAAATCAGTAAGAATGTAATGTAGAAAGTGGTTGATAGTCGATAGCTTGCAAGGCTAAGTGAAAGTAGTTTCAGTTGCTTAGTGCAACAGACTATGTCTGTAAGGCTCTGTGCTTGATAGAGGAGTTGGCTCTGTGCCTTGACCTAATTTTGGGAAGGTGGATCCGGTGCTTAGTGTGTAGATCACCTATCCAGTGTGAATCTTGTCTCTGTGGCTTAGTGCATAGGAGCATAAGAGTGTAAGAGATTTAAGCCTAATAATGAAGAAGAAGTAGTTGGTGGACGTAGCCCCGCACTGGGGTGAACCACGTGTGTCATGTGTTGATGGTTTTCTTTGTGCTATGATGTTTTTGTCGTGAATCTTCTTAGTGCATTGATTGTTATATATGATAGATAGATCCATGAATGCTTAGTTCTTTATTTATGTTGAAGGTGCTAGATCTAACTTATGATGCTAAGTGCGATATGTATTTCATCATTATTACTGTGTCGATCTATCCTTAGGGTTTGTTCTGCAATATGAATGAATTTGATAATCGAATGCATGTTATCTTATAAGTACTTTGTGGGGTATTATAATCACATATATGTGTGCCAGCTTGGTTATAGACACCTGAGTCCTGTAACCCCCCTGCCTCTACCTCGGGTGAGACTTTTCCTGCTTCGCAGCTGTTTCCGAAAGGGCCGGTAGTTAGGGTTTTTTTGGTGTGTTGTTGAAGCATTGAGCCTTGGTTCTACCCCTGTGCCAACATCATTAAATCCTTTTCTTTTATGAATCCTTATTTAAAAAGGGTATCGGTAAGAAAATGAAGTCCAAGGGTGGGATTGAAGGTGGTGTACCCTGACTTGTGGGTGGTTGGGTATGTTACAGAGGGGGAGGTAAAAATAACTAAGGAAAGGGAAGTGGTTGGGCAGGTGGAGAAAGAGAGCATGGATGGATACAGAGGTGAGGAGGAGTGAGAGCTCATCCGACTGATGGAGTATAGAAAATAATCTAAGTATGGATTAGGGAAAGTAAGGGGAGAGGAGAGTGGAGTGGAGAGAGAAGTATTAAAAAATGACTAAGGCAAGGAATCAGTCAAGTGTGGAGGATAAGTTAAGTGAGGGAAGGGATAAGGAGAATGAATGTGACCCAAAAACAACTCTAAGTGTAGTATAGTATAAGAGAGGATGGTTTCAAGAATAAATTAACTATAGAGGAGATGTAGTATAGGAGAGGAGAGGAGTGTGGGGAGAAGAAATTCAAGAAAAAATTTAAGTATGGGAAAACGATAATAAGAGAAGTTCCAAGACTATGAACATGGCTCAAAATATGGTTCCAATACAATGAATGATATATATTCCAGGAGATGAATGGTTCCAATAGTCTAGTTCCAAGAAAAATATGTGGTTCCAAGAAATTAGACATGGTTCCAAAATTTCAAGAATTGAATGTAGCTCCAAGGAAATTATTTTTGTCTGTCATGCAAGAAGTGCTCTTTGGATAATTAGACGAAAACTTGGATATCTTGAGCATACAAACTTGGATTTGAAACCGTGAAATGCGTGATGAAGATAACATTATTGGCTATGAAATTATATTATAATCATTCAAAATTTTCTTATTTTGGTATCAATTTGTTTTATTGTTATAGGAGAGATAAAACTAAGATGACCAAATTTTGATCAACAATTGGCTCCAACTTCGATACAATGACCCCCTATGGGTTGATTAGAACACCATAATATGTAGACCAATTTCCTTCTCCATTGGGATATGGATTCCTCTTCACAATAAATTCTTGTAATTCCTTTTTCATGGAGTTTACTTCAAATATCGCCTTCACTTAGCAACTTCTTTATTGCGCAAAAATCTGACTAAAGAAGTAAACTATGTACAAAAATGATCTACCTACCCTATCCTACTTGGAGGAAATGAACACTTTCAAGTGTAGGTAGAATTCCATTGGATCCATTCAAGCATCCATCTGATCTGTGGAATGAATTCCAAAACCTGGAAACATATCAAGGCTAGTACCAAAGAATTAGGGGCATGTCCAAAGTGTGTTGAGTAAAAATTGAACCATATCTACTGAGAATATGATGGCATTGCTTGGCAAACAATGATTTGAAACCATGTTTCAATGAAATCAATTCTTGGTTGCTCAAGGATGATGTTATTTTTGATCGGCTGAAGAGTTTCCAATCTAAGAATATTTTCATCATTCTCCTTATCCTTGACCACATCCAATATTTCTGGTTTGTCAACAATGTATTGAAATAATTCCTCCTCTATATAATGACTCTTTTTAGATGGTGAAGTTGCAAATATGAATTTCTTCTGAACATTTTTTGGGAACTGCAAGGATGAATTTTTTTGTTCATTATCTTCAGAAATAACACATATTACCAATGGATCCTATCGTTGCAAATTCCCTTATTTTGATGCTTAGAAGATATCTTTTTCATTAAACGCTGCTTCAAAGAAGCAATCAATAACATAAAAAATTTATGTAGAGTGATGAATTTCATCATAAATTCTATTCTTCCAATGTAAACATTGTTGTTATGGCTTGGTGTATGCTGGCTATGCTATTTTAGAATCTATTGCAAGCTTTTCATCATGATCATTATTATCAAATTGAAAACATGAAATATCAAAGTTTTCCTCCAATGGAGCATGTAGAGGATGATATTTTTATTGAATTGAAACATTATAGTATTTGTTTCAAGAACAAGATCTGAAAAATAAATTTCATGTATTTCATCAGGATTTTCTTCTAAATCCATTCCTCTATTTTTTTTAAAAGATGTTGGGTAGTTTAATATACTATCATTGGTGTCCAAAACATTTATTTCAATGACTTGAGATCACTGCATTAATTCTTTCCAACTGCACTTTCCCTCTTTCTTGAAAATAAATGTCAGATTCACGGGAAAGGCATTTTCATAAAAACTGAAAATAATGACATCGTTTGGAAACATTTATTTAGGGATATCATGAATAACTTTCATGAATATGAAATTGAAATCTTTGACTATTTCTTCCTCATTCGTATGGATTTAAAACAACTTCAAGAAAAGGGAATATGGATATTTTCTTGGAACATATTTCTCCACGAATAAATTTTCTAGTACATCCCAGAGTGTGATGGTTGCGGGAAGCAATGAATAAAACCATTCACTAGAATTTTCCTTTAGATTTAAGATAAACAATTGACATGCAACATCATTTTCAACCACATTAAAAATTTCACAAGCATTTTCAAACTTAATCAAATGTTTTTCTACATCCTATGAAGTATTCCCGAAGAATATGGGAAACTTGTTCATGGCAATATCTAGCAAGGGATGAACTTCTCATTGCAAATTGAGTGGACTTCTATGCAAACTTTTCTTTCTTTGGATATCCTCTCCCTTTATTGTATCTTGGAATACTCTTGTTGGGTATGGTGGAAAAGGTAAAATATCTTCATAGCATGAAATAAATTCCTTGGAGGAGTCTTGAAATTCCTCGGAGGAGTCTTCATATTGATCTTCTTGAAATTCTAGAATCTTTTCAATGAAGTCACCCGGGCATATTTCTTGAGTTTTGATGATGAATTCAATGGGGATATGAATATGATCCTCCAAAATATTGAATGATTCTTTGGTTATATGAAAATTTTCACAACTGATTTGTGACTGCAACTTCAACAATATGTCTTCAAGGCCATTTAATGCTTTTTGAAGAAGGTTTTTAAAAACTCAATTCATCTTGAATCTATATCTTGATATTTTTTCAAAATTTCAACAAGACTACATCTAGTCTTCCAATAATATCTGGTTCTAAAAGTATTAGATTTCTTGAAAACAAATCATTTCCTAATTGAGTTGCCAAAAATGTTGATGTTTGAATCAATTAAGGTCCAAACAAAAAAATCAAAAGGATATTGATCCCCTTGCATTTTTATAGAGGAGGTACGCCTCTTTGTCTGAAATATATATCTTGAATATCATGGATTAGGGAGAATACTAAACAAAAAAAACCCAGATAATTATTTCTTTGATTTGTGCATGGAATGGTTCTTGATAACCATATATGATCTTTATGTGCAATAAATATATTTTTTAACAATTAAAATATGGAAGGGAGGCTGCAATATCATAATATATAAATAATCAACACCATTTATGCAACCCTCTAAATTATATACAAGTAGAGGATACATCAATATTTTCTCACAAGAAAAAGGAGGAAATAGTTTTGATCATTTCAAGAACTTTAAATGAGTTCTACATTCATAACTGGAAAGAATTTGATCAAAATACTTCAAAAATATCATCCTCAGAGATCCAAAGATATGATAAATCATTAAAGTAAAACACCAAAGTAGTTCTCTGTGGAGTTTTATTGATAAAATTTATTCAATGATACAAAACATCTCAGCAAACCAATTGACTAAATGTTCACAAATGAAGATTTTCAAACACAAGACTAAATTCCTATGAATCTAGTAAACAATTATGAATTACATTTGATAGTGACATATATATTTCTAAATACTCCATGATCATACAAGAAAATTCTTGGAGGAATACAAGAGAAACACTCAAGAACTCAACCTTATGCTCAGTTCATAAATATGAACAAAAATATTTGAGAAAGTGGTGTAGAAGAAAAATAAGAATGGATAATACGGAGATCTCTATTTTTTTTATCAAAATCTTGTCTGCATGTCGATGGTTGGACCCTTCTATTTTGATCTTCTGCTCTAATAATGCAACCTTCTCCAACCCTTTGATGAAGCCCTTTCTTTCTTTTTAAAACCGACTCTTCTAACTTCTTAAGTAGTTATGGATTTCTCTTTCCTAGAATAAACACTTTAATCAATTCCTAAATAAAGTATCATTAATGAATTTTTATTATTTACATTCACATCTTGAAGTGGGCCCCTTTTCTTATTTAATATAAATAAATAAATAAACTTTTATTTTTATTTTTTTAATTTTAATTGGTTTCCCTTTAAAAGAGAGGACTTCATTTAATTTTCTAGGAAAGGTATTCATTCATGAAAAACAATTTAGATGTAAAATTCATCATCTCATCTTTCCTACGATTCCTTTTTAGTGCAATTTGGAGTTCTAGATCTCAATATATGAGCTTGTGAAGTTGAGGTACCAAGCATATTTATCAACACACCATAAAAATATTTATGACTTTTCTTTCATTTTATAAGACAAAATATGGCCCATTTCATCCCTTGAAACCTATTCCATCATCTTCCTCTTCAAATTATCTTTCCAACAAAGTATAATTTGTCCAAATCTGACTCCCAAATCTCTAGATATAGCCTTAGAAAAATCATTGCTCAATAGTCGTCCATTAATTGTCATGGATCAATCCTATCCCTTGATCTTAATTTGTCCTTGTTACACGTCAAAATTACTCAACTGGATAAGTGTCGCATGTTCGTCTCAATTGTCGTAAGTGTCGCATCTTCCTTACAACTTTTGCAAGTGTCACAAGTTGGTCACAATTTTCATAAACGATGTTCGAGCATACTACCATGCCAACGACACTAAGGAGACACTTAAAACATCTCATGTACTTGATTTGGAGAAGAATAACTAGTTAACTGAAGTGAAAGAACTCTTAACACCTGAGAAGATCTTTCAATCAAAGGTTCTGGGGGTGAGCGCTCCCTTATATCAGTCTTAGGAGCACTGGCGCCCCCCTACAAGGCTTCAGGGAGCATTATAATGCTCCCCCACCCTTCTGAAGGAGCATTATAATTCTCCCCCACCCTTCTGAAGGAGCATTATCCACCTTTGGAGCATTGGCACTTCCCTCAAGCTTCTCAGGGAGCGCTACAATTCTCTGATACCCCTTTTGCAAGAGCACTACCTAATCTGAGGCAGTTGTTGGCCCGTTGAGGAGAATAAGGGGAGGATCTTTCAAGATTAGAAGGCAGTTGCATTTGAATTCTTGGTTTCATCAGGAGATCCCTAATCTAAGGAGGAGGTTCCTCAACTTGTTTTAAAGATAACTCAAGAGGTTAAGCTCCTCTTAACCTATATAAGCAAGCTATATGATGGTGTAAAGGGGGAAGAATTGCTAGCATGAAACCTATGATCTCATATCAAACACACAGTCAACCAAAGGAGAGTGATCAGTGAAGTTGTTGTTACCCAGGTTGTGGATCTTTCAGGCAAGGGTTAGACGAAGGGGACTTGACGAAGTTGTCACATTCGCATCTACGATTGTAAGTACTGTTGTCGTTATTCTCATTAATATGACACGCTTGGCCTGTTTCTTTCTAGTTTGTGTCTAATGTTACATGAACTTATCATTGATAGATAGATATGTTTTCAAGCTAATATCAATAAAGTAGGAAGTGGTTGTATCTTGTTTGTCTGCAGAACTCAGCGAGGAGCAAAGGATCGGAGCGCAACTCGGAGCATGCAGGGACAAACGTCGATAAAGAGGTACTTCTATTATCCTTCCTTCTCATATGTTAGTTCGGATAGATTTGAAAGGAAGTCAGTGTCCACATTAAGCATTTTCTGTCTTAGAGTTAGGGTCAAGCTCTTTGAGGCAATCTACCTGTCCGCAGGGAGATTTTCCTACAACAGTCCTTCTCCTTTAAGATTTCGAATTTTCTTGGAAAATATACATCTCACATGCATGGGGATATTGGAGAGTTTGATTTTTATATTGAAAAGTGTAACATGCACTTAATGTGAGATAGAAGGAGACTATTGAGAATTGGAGCCTCAAACCTTAGGAAATTCGTGAATTAATTAAAATTGTAATTGCCTAGTCATCATCAACCAAGAAAGGCCCAGCCAACGGTGATTCAACATACATATAATCACCACGATTCAATGTGTGATAGCTTACCATGATTTTCCACATGTCACCACTCTATTGGTTTCCACATGTCATGGTTTCATTTGCTGCTATGTGCCATCCCCCCACTAGTTAATACAATTACCATGTGTCATGAAATAACTGGTTGACAAATAAAGAGAGAATGTTTGTGAAATAATTTAAGGGAGGGGAAACAGAATGAGAGAGGAAGGAAATGTGATATAGGAGGAGGGTAAAATAACTAATGAAAGGGAAGTGGCGACAAGAAGAGAAAGAGAGCATGGAGTGATAAGAAGGTGGGGAGGAGTGGGAGCTCGTCCGAATGATGGAGCATAGAAAATAATCTAAGTATAGAGTAGGGAAAGTAAGGGGAGAGGAGAGTGGGGTGGAGAGAGAGGTTTGAAAAAATGCATAATGAAAGGGGATCGGTCGAGTGTGGAGGAGAAGTTGAGTGAGGGAAGGGATAAGGAGAATGAGTGTGACCCCAAAAAAATTCTAAGTGTAGTATAGTATAAGAGAGGAGGGAGAGTGCCCCCGAGGGAGCAACTCAAATGGAAAGTGTCGTGAAATGAAGTTCCAAAGAGGTCTTGAGTTCAACTCCCCCCCCCACTAATCTAGTGTGTAATGTGTGGGGACGCTATCCACACTTGGAGGTTATAGTGGTACCAGTTGGGTAACACAACCACGTGTAATGTGAGTACGTGCCCAACTAGTTGTTGATTCCGCCAGCCATAAAAAAAAAAAAAAGAGGAGGGAGAGTATAGTATGGTATAAGAGAGGAGGGTTTCAAGAATAGACTAAATATATAGGATATGCAGTATAGGAGAGGAGAGAAGTGTGGGGAGAGAAAATTCAAAAACAATTCTAAGTGTGGGAAAACGATAATATGAGAAGTTCCAAGACTATGAACATGGCTCCAAGTATGGTTCCAATACAATGAATGAGATATATTCCAATAGATGAATGGCTCCAAAAATGGTTCCAAGAGTTTAGTACCCAAAAAAATATGTGGATCCAAAATTCCAAGAATTGAATGTAGTTCTAAGAAAATTAGCTTTATTGATCCTAGAAGAAGCGCTCTTTGGATGGTTAAATGAAAACCTAGATATCCTAAGCATACAAACCCATATTTTGAAACCAAAAAATGCATGAAAAATATGAGATTGTGGGATATGCAATGATCTTATAATTATTTAGAATTTTCTTCTTATATCAATTTTTTTATTATTCCAAGAGCAGGAAAACAAAGGTGACCAAATTCTGATCAGCAACACTTAGTCATATATAAGCATACGCCAATGAAATGAAGAGAACACCTATGAAACAAATGAGAGAAACACAAATATAGTGTGGGGGGACTCAAACCATGCACCTGGATAAGTCTTTTTTATTGAAAAATAGTTACAATATAAGCATTATCGGCTCATTCTACAACTAGGCAGAGTCACATGACTCACCTCACCTCACCAAGACACTAATATGTAGATTTTTCAAAACAAGAATCTTTGTCACCACCGTCTCTACAACCTTCTTTGGTTCACCTCATATGTTCCCTCAATCTTATACTTGTCATGTCTTCTCTATTGAAAGGCTTCACACAAGCATGAGGTTCTTTCTCCTAGTAATCCTCCTCAGACCTCTGACAAGACATCCCTCAAAATCAACCAAAAATAATATTGTCGCCCAAATCTACCCATAGAATCACCTCAAGGCATCACAAGTCTTCCCATTTATAGAAACTTGAATCCTTGAGGGAGCTCACCCCTCTTCATGATATAAGTCTTCCTTCTAATCATAGAGTTGATATATATCTCCTTGTTCTTCAAATATACCTTCCTTGGTTGTGCACCCTTGTTCTCTTATAGGGACTCCAAAGGTCACCATCGTCTCCTTTGGGGGTGTCACGCCCCTCTTTGAAACCATGTTCCAAAATGAATCATCATGCCCCTTCACGGACTTGATCTTCCAAATGAACCCATGCGCTAGCCAATCATCATGCCCCTTGGGATGAGTGTGCCCCAACCTTGCTACACTCTTCAGCCAGTGTGCCCCAATCTCTTGGTATCTTCAAAATTTGGAAATCCCCTTGGCACATTCACATGCCCAAGATGTCGACTTTCCCAACTAATGCAACACTTGGATGCCAGAACAACACCAAGTTCCATCTAAGTTCCATCTCCTTGAGGACTTGGGCAAGGGTCTTCGCACCCTTCTAGTCGAATACCTTATAGAGAGCATGATGAAATAAATCCTACTTGTGATCATGAATAATAAATTAAATTATGGCTTTATAATGATGTAGACTAAATTATAGAAGTCTATGTATGAATTACAGATGAGGATAAATGAGAGAAGTTAGGTATGAAGATCTATTGAGATATTCCTGGAGATATTGTGGATAAAGTTATGGAGATAGTTATGCATTTAGTTTGAACTAAAAATCTAATTGTGAAATAGTTTTTATGATCACCTATCATTATATAAGGGACCATTTGTACATTATAAGGGGATACACAGAACAATGATTTAATAAATATAATTTCCCCTTCGAGGGTTTCTTGAGCATAAGCTACCAGTGTCCCTTAATTTTCATAATGTAGTGTATGAATGTGTGTTTTATTGTTGTGCCACTCTGAGATTGCATCAATCTCCCTTATGTAAAAACTATTCTTGAGGAAGGGTCAATCGAACCTTCCACTAAATACCATGTGACATGAATACCATATCTGATGAAGGGTTGGCTGACCCTTATCCATATTCCCCCTCCATGATAATACTATGTTGGAGAAAGGGTTAGAAAACTCTTCCTTAGGACATCACTCAATGAGAATAATATCCCAAATATATAAAAACTTATTTGATATTTGTTTCTATAAATCTTATTAAACCTCATTCTATGGTGGTGGCATCACTATGAAGTTGACCAACCTTGGAATAATTGTTATTGAGCTAGATCACTATTGTAGAAAGAATTGTAATAATGTCTCCAATGATTTAGACACACACACAGATATTATAACTAGCTACAAAATTTGGATGAAATTTCAATAAATACATACAATAGCCAAGATACGCTGGCTTAAGTGATCTTCATTCTTGAAGATAAATTTTCTAGGGTTGCAAATTAAGTTTTCCATCCCTCATGAGTAATGGAGCAACCAATCTATATAAAATCATCTTTGGTTTATCATCCCCCATGTCTAAAGGAGAAATTTACTTATCACAAAAAGAAGCTACATAAACTATCATAGCCAATTCCCTAACGATGTATTATCTCAAAAATAATTAGATAATTAGCCTCAAAAAGCTAAAAAATCATAACATCCTTACGAAGTACATTACACATGTAAGAAATTATGATGGATATTATCCCACATGTAAAAAAGATCATGACAATCAACACTTTATACTTAAACTTCCCACAAACCTTGGTAATGTTATATTTTTTAACTTTAGGTTATGCAACTTTGATCAACTAAAGGACATTGTCTTTGTTTTAGGTGGGATAAACATTTCCATTCTTAAGAAGTTATCTATAGTTTGTTATAGTGAAATGAATTAAAATGCCAATATCATCATATTGTTACATCCCATATTACAATAAATGCATCCAACAACCCATATAAGTTTTCTTTAGATATCTTCATGCCCAAAGTTTTGCTATGGTTGCAACTTAGGTTTATTGTCCCACATGGCTAAAAGAGAAATTTTATTATTTCAAATAGAGGCTATAGAAACTATCCTAGCCAATTTCTTAATAATGTATTATATCAACAATAAGCAGATCATTAGCCTTGAAAATCTATAAAATCATGTTATCCTTGGGAAGTTCATCACACATATAAACAATTTCATGTCATCAACTCTTAAACTTCATCTTCCCACAAACCTTGGTAATCTCATATTGTGTAACTATTTAGATTAACCAACTTTGATCAACTAAAGGACTTTATCCTTGTTTTAGGTGGGATAAACTTTTCCTTTCTTAAGTAGGTATCTACAGTTTTTTAGGTGAAATGAATTACTAGGACAATAGAGTCACACTATTATAGCCCCCATATTATAATAAATGTATCCAAAAACTGAGATAAGTCTAGTTGGATTTACAGATCTTCATACTTGAAGCCAAATTTTCTAGCATTGTAGCTTAGGTTTAACATCCCTCATGGGTAAAGGAGAAACATGTCTATCTCAAAGCATCTTAGGTGTATCATCCCTCATGGATAAAGGATAAATTTTCTTCTCACAAACATAGGATGAAAAAACTATCATAATTGATTCCCTAATAATGTATTATCTCAATAATATGTAGATCATCAGCCTCAGGAAACCAAAAAAATCATGTTATCCTCATAAAGTTCATCGTACATGTAAACAAATTCATGTCATCAAGTATTTAATATATATATTCCCACAAACCTTGGTCTAACAAATCTACAAATCTTTGGTGATTCACTAGTCATAAAATGGTTAAAAAATGAGTTTACCTTGAGAAATTTTACCCTTCAACCTTTTTTTTTAGAATATAAGGGGTATCTTAGAGGGCTTTACTCAGGTATCCTTATCACATATTTATAGAGAAAGAAATCAAGTTCTTGATTCCTTATATAAGGAAGACATTTAGCTACATTAGGGGGAGTGGATTGTGTAGAAAAAAATGAATAGAATTTGCATCGAATTTATCCACAACAATTTCTTATAAAGTTCATAAAATTCATATTAGGAAACTAGACATGATTTGTAAATTTTTGTTTTGATATCTATGATGCATTAATGTTTTGAAGTGAAAAAAAGCCTTTGGCTAGATAGATGGAACAAACCATTTTTTTGTTTGTAGCATAAGGGGTATATGTGAATACTAGTGTAAGTTGTTAAAGACATCTATATGTATCTTTTTTTCCTATAGAAAGGATTTTAGAATGTTGTTCAAGCATCTAACTTATGTAATTTTAATCTCAACTGAATAAAATTATGAATTTTTTCATGTAGAAGATATTGGCTTGCACATACAAGAAGATATTTTCTTAATTTTAGGTTGGCATATTTATTGATGGTCATAAATTAGGAAAATATTTCAAAAACTAATGTTTCTTTGTAATCCAATAGATCAAAGGATATTACTCAATTGAGAGTAAATCGTAGTTTTGATGTATATAAAGAACATAACATAGTTTCCATTGTTGAGGTGGAAAATATAACTACATTATTTCCAAGTTTTGAAAATGATGTGAATCTTTTGGAAGAGGTTTCAAAGGATGAAATGGAGACGATTATTCATAGTTTTAAAAATGACAAGAGTCCTAGTTCGTATAGTCTCATAATCGAATTTTTCGTATGATTCTATGAGATCTTAGAAGAGGGTTTATGGAAGGTTACTAAGACTATGGTTTATTGATGATTATCAAGGCTAGGGTTTCACTCCCATCTATCCAAAAGAGGGACTTTTGAAGATTACCAAGCCTAGGGTTTCGATCCTATATCCATAGCTTCAAACTGTGGCTAGGGTTGACAAGATTGAAAGAGAAAATTAAAAAAAAAACAAATAATTGAAGAATATTCACTACACATACAGGATATGAGGAACAATTGAGAAATGTTTAGTTCATTATGTAATACCTCCATATTGATCCTCAAGTTGTAACATGTTATGTACATATGGTTTATAGGTTGGTGGGCCAATATGATTTTGGGTTGGAGTGCTTTAATGTTTTGGGTCACAGAACCTGTACTGATCAAAGGTCAAAGACCCTAGTAATGTAATTGCACATTAAATATCATTATTAAAAACATCATGGTGCATACCAAGTGATACAAAGGTATGGGGGGATAGGAATCCATGAAAGGTGAAGGCAAGGGGGATAAAAGGCTTAGAAAGGGGCCAAATCCAAGAATATAATAAAATATTCTTAACCCTAATTCTTGATTTCATGTGATGTCCCAAAGTTCCTAAGTGATGGGATTAGTTCCCAAGTGGTGGGAGAGTGGCTCCTTGAGTTCCACTTGTCAAAAATAATACATGCATATTTAAGTTCAGAGCTTAGTGTAAAATACTACCATTATGTTCATTCTTGCTACCATTTTTACCTTGGGATGTTGGGGTGTGAAATAGGAGAGCCATTGTAACCTTGTTGCCTTGTGAACTGTGAGAATCCTAGGTGGATTTCTATGGGAAATTATCCTTGGGTTTACTTGGGGAAAGGTGGATCCCTGGAGGGAGGATTGTGTGGGTAGGTTTCCTAGTGTGTGAGGCCTGGAGGGTGCCTAGATATTCTATTATTACAGTTGGAGTTCCTAGAGGCACAACTTTAAGACTTCATGACCAGGCTATGTTGGATCCCTAGAAGGGAAGTGGGACATCTTAAGGGACTATGTGTAAATCCTAACCTTGTACAATATCTACTGCAAATAGATATTCAGAAAAGAACAAAAAAGATACAATGGTAAATACAAACATTACACAAAGATTTTTACCCCTGGAAACCCAAACCGGGAAAACCAACATATTCTATAGTCATTCATTGTGTTACATTATTTACAATACAATATACATATAGGATCCAACGACATCCAAAACCCTAACCCAATGACCTGGATTAGTCCAAAACCCTAATTTCTTAACCGGAAATAGAAAACCATCGGCAAAAAACCATATGTCGAAAAACCACCTAAATACATGACATGTTTCTCGAGGCAGGTGTCATGTTTCCCGAGGCAGAAAAAAAAATTCAAGGGGCATTGCCCCTGGACTCTCACGCAGGGGCTCCTCCCCCCTGTACCCCTAGAGGGGGGGCCTACCCCCCCCCCACCTGCTAACCCCCCTGCGTGTCTGACGCATGCGCTTAGACACTACTACTTGTGCAAAGAATATAACACATACCCAACATTCTCCCACTTGTAGTTTTCTTTGCATAAAGGGGGTTACAGGGTTACATAGTCAAAAAATGAAGGCACCAATGCCCATGGATCCTCTCCACCAAGAGAAATTCTCAGTGCTCTCAGATTTTTCTAATGAGTCTGCAACATTCTTCAAAGTGTCCACCTTCATCAGTGATACTTTCTTTTCGTCAATCAAGTCTCTCACAAAGTGATATTGAACATCAATGTGCTTTGTCTTTGAATGATAAGAAGGGTTCTTCACCAGAAAAATTGCACTCTAACTATCACACTCTATCCTTACAGCTTGTTTTACCAACCCAATACCTGAACACAATCTTTGTAACCATACTACTTCCTTACTTGCATGAGTGGCTGCCATGTATTCAGATTATGTAGTTGAAAGTTCCACTACAACCCGCCTTTTGCTCATCCAACTTATTGCTCCTCCAAAAAGGTTAAACAAATACCCTCTTGTAGATCTCCTACAATCCAAATCTCCAACCCAATCTGCATCCACAAATCCATGTATATCAACCACTCTATCCAATCCTGGTCTTCCTTCATAGCACAATCCATAGCTAACAGTGCCACGCAAATACCTGAAAACCCTTTTTACTGTTTTCCAATGCTCCTTCCTTGGTTTTGACATATACCCGCTCAAACCTCTCACTACATGTGCAATGTACAGTCTAGTACAGACCATTGCATACATCAAACTACCAACTGCACTCGCATATGGAACATGAGACATGTCCTCCTCTTCTTCATGTGTCTTGGGACACTGATCCACAGATAACTTTACACCAATAGGAATATGAACCTTGACTAGTTTACATTCCTGCATATTAAACCTTTGCAATATTGTCTCGAAAAATTTTCTCTGATTTAACCAGAGTTTCCTCTTTTTCCAATCTCTTTTAATTTCCGTGCCCAAAATGAAATTTGAAGCACCAAGATCCTTCATGTCAAATTTAGAGGACAATTGAGTTTTCACATCCTGGATAATCTCCTTGTTATTTCCTATCAGCAACATGTCATCCACATACAAGACCAAATAAATCAAATGATCACCAATTAATTTAAAATACACACAGTGATCCTCTTTGCTTCTTGTGAAGCCAAGTCCCAGCATATAAGTATCAAATTTTCAATACCACATCCTTGGTGATTGTTTTAAACCATACAAGGACTTTTTCAGCTTGCATATCGGCTCCTTCTTTCCTTTCACAGCATAACCTTCTAGTTGCTTCATATAGATTTCTTCTTCCAGATCCCCATGTAGGAATGTTGTCTTCACATTCATATGTTCTACTTCAAAATCAAATGTAGTAGCAACAAATAACAGAAATCTTATAGAGGTTAAATTGGAAACAAGAGAAAAAATATCACCAAAATCAATTCCCTCAACCTGGGAATAACCCTTTGCTACTAACAGAGCTTTGTATTTCTCCACTTTTCCTTCTGCATTCGACTTCTTTTTAAATACCCATTTGCTGCCAATGGAATTTCTTCCAGTTGGAAACTCCACTAGATCCCAAGCCTCATTCTTATCCAAAGATGTCATTTCTTCTTCCATGGCCCTTTTCTAGATATTTCCATCCTCTGAATCTGCTGCCTACCTGACAGTTCTAGGATCATCATCAGTAATAGACAAAGAAAAATTTGAATGAAAATTAGATGGACTATACCTTTTCGGTAGCCTTCTTTCTCGATCTGATCTCCTCAATACTGGAGTATGATGATCTTCTTCTTCTGATTCATGTTCTTGTGTAGAGTCTGATTCATCATCCTTTAAATCAAACTTTATCTTCTCTGGTTCTTCCTTACTTGGTAGGACTTCCTGTTTAACAACATCCTTCATTTCTCTAAATACCACATCTCAACTATACACTACCTTCTTAGTTTCTGGGTTCCAAATCTTATAACCTTTGAGACCATCTTTATATC
>ML779944.1:254119-271047 GCA_009831015.1 Picea engelmannii
ATCCTTCTAGAAGCGGAAGCTTCTATTAGGTCTTCTTACATCCGCCTTATTCTATTTTATTGAAAGGTCTTATTAATATTGACCTTTATTACATCCGAATACATTGATCTACCTATGTGCGGGTTAGGACCTTAACAGAACAAAATAAACATGAGGGGAACAGGCCAACTTATATTATATGGAAAGAAATACATAATGAATCATTTATAGCCTTGATGTTTATTTTGCAACAACTCCTCCAATCTCTCCTTTACAACCCTTTTAATGTCACAAGGTTATAAGTATGGTGATCTAAAGTTCTCTTCGTTCTCCTCCTTTCACCTAATAATGGCCTCCATTATATAGGATCTAAGGCACAACAACCATTTAATAATTTGAGGAGAGGATGGGATCAAATGTGTAATTGGTTGAACATACAAGATTCACCTTTCCTTGGATAGAGGGTAGTTCGAACCGCACCCTAACCAACTGCAAATTCCTTGAAACAACCCCTCAAAATAAGGTATGATGGTTGTAACCACTTCATCACCCCCCTAGAACTGAGCACATGTCGATAGTATCTCTCCCCTAATTCTAATAAAGGAGCGATGAAACAGGTTCATCCTCCTTTGAATATGGGCAGGGGAGCGATGATACTCAAAAAGGGACAATAAATTAAGGTGAAAGATGGTATTTTGACTTTCAAATGATAGATTTCTCCCTCAACATGTCTAGGGATCATGAAAAATATTTCCACATGGTCATGAAATTTCAACGCTTAAGTGAGACACTTGGTAAAGTGTGATTCTTAAGTGAGACAAATAGGTGTGTAATATATGCCCCCTAAAGTGTGAGGTCAGAAGAGAAAATAATGGTCAAAACACTTTACAAAATTTTATGTGCAAGGGTACTATAATAGGAGAGTCAAGCGGAAGCTACAAACAAACATAAACCAATATATATGTATCATCCCCAAGGTAGGCATACCCATACTCAGAATAAACTAACTCGAAGAATAGCCATCGACCAATACATTGCATATCCATGAAAGCACCGACTAAGGATATGGCCACCAAAGATATGATGTGGATTCATACCTCCATGACAAGATCAGGTTGTAGTTGTTGGGGCCTCCATTTTGAAGAACTAGTTTTGTGGAACCCCAAAACACATTGGCATTAGAAAAAAGGGGTGGAAAGATAACTGCCAGTACGCCAGCAGGGAAAAAGAGTGATGTGCTAGCTGGAGGAGGAAGAAAAAAATCCTAGAAGCTTCAAGCGCAAGAAAAGATAAAGCGGAATCAAGAAACAACCAAGAAAATGATATAAATTGGGGAAAATTTAATGGGAAAGGGTTGGTAATTTTAGAATGGACATGTTTTTTGCTATACTACTTTGCTAATATTCCTTTGTTGTATGAGATTACTTAGCTAGGATCTATATACCAAGCAAACAACTAATTCTAGTTATGTTGTGTAAGCTATGCTATGAAAGACTTTCCATGTGATCACCAGTATAAGATATAATAATATAGAAAGGAGTATCCAGGCATACAAATTTTGTTGTGTTATGGATGAATGCTTGGTAATCTTTTCTTGTAATCTATCCTGAGTTGTTTATTTACTAATTGCACTACTATTTTAGCAATTTTTGTAATGTATGTGTTTACTTTAACAAAAAGAAACACATATTGTCCATTGTATTTATCGACCTAAGGCTTCATATGATATGATATAGTTACATATATATGGAACTATGCTATGATATGTTGGATCTGATGATGTGTCCTATGTAAATTGCTTTATCACACAATTTCTCAGCTGCACTTTGAGTGAAACCTCTTTCCCTTGTGGAAGGTTGAATATGCCAGATAAACTAGACTACAACGGTACCTTTGTTGGTAACCTATGAGAACCAAAATCTCCAATTCCATGCCAACAAATGGTTTTGTTGTTGGGACCTGAATTTTGAGAAAGTTTTCAAAGGATGCAACATCACATATTTAAGTCTGACATTGAAATATGATGGCAAAGAAGGTGTGACGAGTTTATATTTCAAGAAACTGAGTTACGAAAAAAAAAATGAGGGATGTGAAGGACATAATAATCTATTATGAACCATCTAGTGATCAGTAAGAGATATTATGGATCCAAACCAGAAGAGGTCTACCAATGTCTAGACCGGTTACGAGAAGCAACATAATTTAAAGATCACGTCATGAAAAGATTTAATTGGATGATTGAGTGGATTTATACTCTTCACAAGTTGGATCACCATATTTGTCAAGCTATGGAATTATAGGCCCAAACTACCCTGAAAGGATACATCATTGAATTTGTCATGAAAAATCACCAGTCATTCTCAAAGGCATAAGTAATATTTTACAAGGAAGCCCGAGGGAGATTACTAAGATAAATTTCATTGTGGATGAAGATATCGATGGTGGGACAAGGAATGATACCAGTTCATGTGGTTGAAATGGCCAAGTAAAAAACTTTGCACATGTGGGGAAGGTGATTTAGGCGAGGATCCATGAGTTAGGATACAAAATTTATTGAGGTATGGGGGATCATTATGAGAAGAGTGCTAGAGAAAAGAGGGCTTAGAAAAGGGTTGAGGTTCTTGAAAAGCGGTGGCGAGAGTAGATGTGAAAGTTTATGAATATTCCAGATCAATTGTGCAAGGATATCAGTCTCAAGAAGAGTCATACAAGAGAGTTATATAAGTTGAAAGAGTTGCAGTTACGTGGAAGGTTGGCCAACCAATGGTTAAAGGAGAAGTTTGGAGAGAAAGATGAGAGTTATGGAGATAGAATACAATATGAATAAAATTTAGAAGAAATAATCACAATCAGAGTCACCTCCAAGGATCAAGACTCAATTGTAACCTTTGAAGAAGTTGAGGAAGAATCAACTCATACAGCCCCCAAAGCTATGAAGTATACTATAGGACTTGATACAATATTTCCTCCTAATGTGACCCCCTAGGTAAAAGGATCCCATCCCAAAGGTACAATAAATAGCCTTGGATCTCCCATTCCATCAGTGAAATCTTCCAATCTGGTAAATTCTACAATAAACTCTCCCATAATTCCTATCATTTCTCCTCATTCTAGTCAAAATAGTTTGAGTGGTATCAATAGAAGTAGTTTAGAAAATTATTTAGTGTTATTGCAACTAGGACCTCTAGGATTTATCTTGATAGGGTCCCCAAATCCTCCCATGGTACATCAACATGGCAAATCCCTCACCCAATACCAAGAATTTTTGGGTAAAGGGGTGAGGTTGTGGAACAAAATTAGTTCCTTTGTGAGGCCATCTAGTGATTTCGTGGAACTTTGGATGCTAATAAAATAGTTGAGTTCCAGACCACATTAATGGGTTAGGCATTAAAATGGTATATGAAATACATCGAACCAAAGAATCCCCAAGGGAAACCATTTTCTTTACCATAAGTCAAAAAAAAATTATCATCGAATTTAAACTACGCCAAACTGAGAAACAAGCTCTTTCTGAATTGCGGGAAATCAAACAGAGAGATGGAGAATCTTCCTGTGAGTATAACCAAATATTCAAAGACATGATAGGAAAATTAGCCAACCCCATTCATCAAGACCACTAGTGGGAATGGTTCATTCATGGACTTTTACCATTAACTCAAATTCCCTAGACTCAACAGTGGATAACTACATTGGGGGAATACCTAGAACATGCCATGAACATTGAGGTGATGGTGGGATATGCTGGGAAATTGTGGGTAAAAAGACCACTCAATGACTATAATATTACTCAACTGCAAGGCTGTATTTCCTCCCTGACTGATAAGATTCAAGAACTGACCATTCATATAGAAGCCTTCCCTCAAGTCTAGTGCACTAGTTTTTATATCGAGGGACATGAAGTTACAGAATATCCCAGACTGAGGGGTGCAGGATCCCCCCTACAACCCATGATGCCTCCACCAATAGGACCATCTGGAGGAGTGGTGCAAGTTGCAACCAAAACACCATTCCATGTCCTTGTGCAGTACCATGCCTTCCAAAACAATGAAGGTACTTACAATAATGACTATTGTGAAATCTACCAAAGTCGTGGGAACCCCCCAACATTTCCCAATCCTACAAAAATACTCCCCCATTCCAAAAATAGTATACTGTAAATTCTATGGGTCACCTACTCACGTCGCTAAAAAATGCCATGCTTTTGATGCCCTTGAAGATAGACTAGATCCATCTACATTCAAGGTTGAAGAAGTTCCTCAAGTATTTGGAGGACGACATTGAGGTGGTGGATGTTTCATAGGTGGACAAACTAGTGGAAGAGGACCAACTCAGTTTTATAATTGTGATGAGCAGGGAAATCTCACTAGAGATTGTCCTCTTTCAATATTTTCTTGGTGTGCCCACTGTAGAAACAACACCCATGCCACCAAGGATTGTCCTGATTTGATTGCGAAATGGGAGGATCAGGCAAGACATCGAGGCACTAATTTGATAAATTTAGAGCCTTTGCCTATCATTGAAGAACAAGAACCCAATATTGATATTATTACTAGAGGAGTAACAAGGATTGATGCCAATGTTGACAAATCAAATCACATTAAGATCTTCAAGGGGGTACTAGAATATGTGAGATATAACCCCCTCGTGCAAAAACAATTCTTTAATGTTGTTGTGGAGATATTCCAATGGGTTTCTAATCCTGCAATACCGATACCTATAGACTCAAGCCAAGAGCCTCAACCTAAACTTGCAGATCATTTTGTGGACTAGAAATATCCTTTAGTTATACCCTAATGGACTATTGAATTGTGGTTCCACTTACTTTCTGATATTTTGGATGCTGAACAACTCACCAGGGATTTTTGGAACAAGCTCAAGGGGATTTTAGAGATTGAAACGAACCCAGAAGAGTTGATTGTTTCTCATATTCCCAAAATACATACATGCAGAATACAAAGAAGGAAGCAGAGATCCGGATGGGAATTTAGAATAAATACTCACCTCATTGGTTACAAAATTAAGGATGTTATGTCAGATTTAGGGTTTGACGTCAAAATCCTAGAAAATAAAAGTTGGGAAGCCATGAGTAAGACCAAGTTGGTCTATTTGCCCATTCAGTTGTGGATGGTTAATCGGTGTTGTATCTACCCTATTGGGAGGCTACAAAATGTTGAACTGGAATTAGATGGAGTCAAGACAATGGAAGACTTTAAGGTTATAGAAATCACAAGGGAAAAGGACTCATACCCATCTTTACTAGGCATTGATTGGGCTTATGAAAAAAAAAGTGTTATCGACATTAAGAAAGAAATAATGTCTTTTAAAGTGGAAGGTATGAAGGTAACCCAACTATTATACTCATATCAGGGTCCCTGCTATACATATCCAATAGAGGAGAATATGAAAGAGGATACCCTGGATCATCTCTACACTCTCACTGCAGGAAAGCGGGTTGATTATATTAAACCAACTACAAAAGGCTCGATAAGTGGCATAGTATTCAGTCTGTAGGGGAAGATTAAAAGATAGTGTTTAACAACTGGAAACAGGGAATATATGTGAACTTATCATGACGTTGTGTGACTATTAGAGCATCTAGGTGAGTTAGATATGAGGTTAGAGAACACCCCGTGTACGATGGCACTTCGGATTTGGCTAGCTTTATGGTTGATGTAGAGGCTAAAGTTGCACCAGAACAAAGAGTTCATGTATTAGATGTTTTGTTATGATCCTCTTTATCTATATGGTGGGACACTCATAATGGTACTTTATCTTCATGGGACAAATCCACGCATTCCATCCAACATCACTTTGTTCCCCCTTCACAACTTACTTTGTTGAATTTGGACTAGTCAACTTTGGAATTATATGATGGGATTTCGAATCCAAGGGAGCATGTAGCGCATTGTATTCAGGTATGGGAAATTGAAAAAATAAATTCTCAACTATGGGTGCATCAGTGTATTCATTCCTCGGGAAAAAATCCAACTACTTGGTATATACATGAGGAAGCTCAATGCCAAATGGCTTGCTAGGAAATCCTTGAGTGACAACTCTATCGAGACTTGTGATTCTCAGGTAAGCCCCATGAAATCATTATGTCTTTGAAACAGATTAAGAAAAAAAAAAATCCTATGAAGTTAAGCTTATACATCATCCTACTATATATTATGAACATGAGAACCTCCTTCATCATAGTCTTTACCCATCCCCTACTCGATTACCTACAGTATGTCTTACTGTTGATAGAAACCCAGAAGATCTCGATGATCTTGAGGAACTTAGTAATATGATGTTTCAGGAATCTGAAGGGACTAGGGAGGTTAAAGATACTATCTCAGATGATGTCAGTAGTTCCTATACCAAACCCTTGAAGTTGTAGAAAGTCAATATAGGAACAGATGGGCATCCTAAGGTAGCCTCTATTGGAGACTATTGGTATACTTTTCCAGTCACAAACTTTCGCAAGATGAATGCAACTACACCACAACTAAAAGGGAAGGTTTGGATATGGTGTATGCTTTACAAACATTTAGGCATTATTTAATTGGAATTCATTTTAATTGTTTTACTAACCATTCTAATTTGAAGTATTTGGTGGAGGATCGCAGTGTGGAAATGTGGAGGAACTAGGATCATTGATAATTATAGAGCAATGGCAGGCATAAATAATAGAGCCATTAATTGTAGCGAACCTCTAATTTGGAAGAACCACCATTTATAGTTGAACCGCTAACCAGATCAACCAGGAGGAAGATCGATTGTTAATCACACAATGGATCAAAAATGATCCATTAAAATGATATCATGTGGCCCACAACAAGAACCTTGGAAATCATATTAAAGAATATCGGATGATGGATATGATCTTGTATTCCATCAACATAGGAGATCAATGACTCTCATCAAATTGCAAGTGACTAACTAATACACAGGTTAATAGAGAGGCACCCCCCCTCAATTTCAACATGTGTTCAAAAGGAAAGACATGTGTCGGTGTATTTTTTATTGCGCCCCCTACCTATATATCTGATTTAAGGGTATAATCCTCCATAATAAAGCATGTGGCCCCACATTCTTGTATCTATGCCCATTTGGATTCCTCAAGTAACGAAGGAAAATAAGCCCTAGGGGCTTATACTCTATGCAGACATTTCAATGGTGTTTTGATGCCTTTGTCAGCTTGAAGGATGAAGTGGGTCCACATTGTATGTAGAATATGGTTGATTGAACCTTACATATATCCATCATGATGATGAGAAAAAATGAGTGAGGGGATGAATGCATGGGTGTGAAAAGTGCATAGGAGTAGAAGTGTGAAGACTAGAGGCTCTATGGTGTTTGTGAAATTGTTGATAAACAGTGAAGATGAACTGAAGATTGAGCAAATAGAGGATGAAACATGATAGATAAAGTAATTAAAGAAAATCAATATATTTATGCAATTCAAGGGTGGCTGGGTGGAGCAAGGAAAGATTGAGTTAGATCTCAATCAGCAGGTTGGTTCTTGAAGTCGTTGATTTGGAACTTAAGAGGATTGGTGTCATCATATGTTTGTAGGTTGGTGCCTACAAAGGATTGGTGTAACATCCTCGGCCACCCATGTCGGGCCATGCTACTCCAGAAAACTCTTTCATTCTCTACTCAACATATTGTAACATACATAGTATCCAACTGAGTTATGCCACATAAAATTTTCAAACTGCATGTAATTAAAACATATAAACACAGAACTCTTGCGGAAATTTATATATGAAATGTAAACAAAAAAATACATATTGTAAATACACAAATTCATATGGAAATGACAATAAACATATACATGCAGCATATGCAGGCAATACCCATAAATATAAACACGATTATAAACCATACACAGGATAAATCCATAAAAATAAACACGTAATTAATTATGCAACATGTAATTCATCACACAGTAGAAACTTATCTTGGTAAGAATATCACCAACTGCGTGCATACCTTCCACAAACGTCCCATCCTTATACCACACTACTCATCACTCTCAGCAGTGGGTCACCCCTGAGCTAGGACTAAACTCCATCCAGATAAAGGGTTCCTAACCAGGATAATGGATCATAGACAACAGGAAATACTTTGTCACAGGTGCCAACTCAAACTAAAAACATACAGTCCCTCATTCCCCACATGCTTGTCCCACCCAAGGAAGTGTGCCCCTTCTCTGCTCAATAGTCCTTCGGCTTCCCACTTCCTTTACGGGCTTCAACAACAGGTCAGACAAGAAGTCTCACAGCCCTGTAGCTGCAGTTTAGCACCTTCAGGAAATCCATTCCCAACTATTCTCTCACCCAGAGAGATTGCTCACGGGCTTGACAACTCACCTCTTCAATATCCCACAGACCTGATAACTTGCCTCTTCAATATTCCACGGGCCTGACAACCTGCCTCTTCAATATCCCACGAGCCTGACAACCCACCTCTTCAATATCCCACGGGCCTGACAACCCGCTTCTTCGGTCCATCTCCCAAACTAACCAGGTACATAAACAAGTATGGCTATGTATACAGGTTCAGTTACAGTGACAGGAAAGTACAGAGGATAGCTGACTGCGTGAGTGCAAGTTCATGGTATGGCTGATTGGATGACTCTAATGGAAGGAATGATGGAAAATGAACTAAGTCCAAACCATATGTATGCATGTCCCCAACTTGACATTTTTCATGTTGGGAGCTACTTTGGCCCACTTGTCACCAACTCTAGAACTTAGGATAAAATAATTATCCATACTTTATACTTTAAGAAATACTAATATAATATTCCTTTTTGTCTTAAGCTCCCTATATTAGCCCCTTTTCCTTAAATTTTATCCCCCCCTTTCCCTAACTAGTGGATTTTAGTCCCCCATACTCTTTTATCGTGGTCGGTCTACGCGCAACGATGTATTTTATATTAATGATAAGACATATACAAAAATAGGCTCATTGGCCTTTAACATCTAGGCTCTCTGGCTTAATCATCACATAATCCTTTTGTATTATAATAAATTGGCTCACCAACCTATAAAATGCATCATATACATAAAGGCATTTTGGCCTACAAATCGATTGCACTCAAGTTGTTGTGTGTGGTATCCTAGAATGTGCACACTTCATCATTTTAATGCATTGTACATGTGCGTACTATACCATCGAAGGTGCATACAAAAATGATATCAAACAACTCACCAGGTTACGTACATTTGTATTTACAATTACAATTGGGTTCGACCTAGGGATATTACAATCCCCTCCCCTTATTTATGCATTGTCCTCAATGCATTATATACCATGTACCATTCAAATTCTTTAAAATATCCAATCTTTAGCTATTGGAAGCTTGTTATCCATCTAGTGCTCTACTTTCCAGCACCAATTCTCATTCTCATACTGCAACTAGAAGTCAATTGCTCTATTCCATAGAGCTGCTTCAGGAAATAATTCAACTCATTGTTCCTTATTACATGCTTCAATTAAACCTCATTGAAGTAGCAACTGGTTGTATATCCATGACATTCCACCCAACCTTAGATCTCACTATTGATAAACTCTCAACAGCTTACCTTCCCTGAGCAATGGCTATGACTCCATCAGGGAAATGGATTTCCAAGATGGCCACGACCCATAATCAACATCAACATAGTCTAGTCCAGAGTACCAAACCTCAGCAACACTCCAACCAATGGTCTCTCTTCCCCACATGCATGTATAACCCAAGGTAGTATGAACCTTCATTGTCCAATAGTTCATCAACTGATCAACTTCCCTTCTAGGGCTCCATCATAGGCCGGACAGGAAGTCTCAGAGCATTGTGGCTCCAAGAGTTCCAACTTTAATCAATATCATCTCATTTACATCACACATATGCAATTATCATGAGAGAACATAAAAGAATTCATTTAGGAACTCAAACTTAGTTCAAAGGGAATTCAACTTTTCCCCAAAACATGAAATTCTATTTCATAAATTTTTCATCGTTGTTGGAATAATAGAATGTAGTTTTCCTTATGGATTTCAACAAGCACCATGCTAAATACCATTTTTCCTGCAATGATTATATATTGCATACAACCAATAGATTGTTAGTATTTTATGTATATCATAATTCAACATGTACAACACCTTATGCCATGATCTTAGAATTGCATGCACCTAGCAATTCAATCACAATTACCAAACAATTTAACCAAATAGAATGACTCATCATTCTATGCATATATGTGTTCATAATTAATAACAGTAAGTTCATTTCTTCAATTTTCTGAACAGGAAATTTTTTGTAGTCACTATTCCTATGACTACCTGACTTGCAACTTTCTTGTTGTAATGTTTAACAGTTCCTGGAATGTTCTCAACTTCATGAGTTAGCAAAATTTCATCCATTAGTATAATTATTTACATGCAAAAATACATATACATGCACTCACAAAATGCATTCAACAAAATGCATTTAAGTATACAATTCCATCATGTATGAGTGCAACTCTACCACTTACTAGGCATGAGTGCAACTCTCAGTGCCTATTTATTCAATGCACGTTTGCATTGATTTTTAGAATGATCTTTATCTAAGTCATGTATATCACCATCCATAAATTGGAAATCTAGCCAATGTCTTGACACGTCTCCAAACACTTCCCATTGTCTTCACAATTACTTGGATGCCTTCCTTTTCAACCCGAACACTACACCAAAAATACAATTTCGTGGTGTTTATTAGTGTTAGAAACAAGGTTGCAGTCCAAGTTTTATTTAAAGGTAGGAAGCTCATTAGGTATTTGTGTGGTACATAACCTTTCTATAACCATACCTTTCCATATCCAACCATGTCACAGTCTCATACATGACTATATTTCTTAGCATCATTCCTATAACAAGTTTTTATCTTTTATTTTCTTTCGTTATTGCATCATAACCAAATTAACATGACATGCTACTATGTCAGTGTGTGCATTCAAAAACTAAAATCTTTGATAACTATAATAGGCCTCTAGCCTTTACCACACTTAGTGGTAACTTAATCATGTCAATGTACTTAAACAATACCATACATCGTATTATAAAATTCAATTTGGGGAAATTCTTACCTGGATTTCCCTTTGGCAATTATGCAACATAATTTTCAAAAGAGAAATACTTACCTGCATGGCTTCCATTAAAGTAATTTAATGCTACCTAATTAGGTGGTGACAGTAGAAGTTCTCATGCTTCTTTATCAGCCTTATAATCAACATTCCAACCTTATGTTTCTTTCTTCCATATGCAACAACATTATCAGCAACACTTGCAAACATGAAAGCATTCTCACTTTATGGTTGTCCCAACAAGCCATAAAATACTTGTTGCTACAGTAATTGCAACAACTTCTTTCTCCCTGTTTCATTTTTCCTTATTTATCCCAGAAGTATTCCATTCTTTCGGATTCCTGGATCTTCATGTGCTCTTCATTGTAACCACTGTGCATGATTATTTCTGATATGAGCACTTTCTAGCCAAATCATTCTTGGCTTCATTTTATTTTCCATCCAAATACTAAATTGATATTAACCTTCATATTTTATTTATTTCCCGGGTCCATCTATCCTAACTCATACTTGGATGCATTACGATTCCAATCATGTTGTCTTATATACTTTGGATCTTCAACATCCATTTATTTTTCAGACTGAACTACTTCAGCTCCTTTTGGACTGAATACTTTAGTATTTGAGTTTTCTTCCACGCTTCTCCACTACTTTCCAACTAGACTCAAACTTGGCCTGCATAGCCAATCTCTTATCATGTTGTAAGGATGGACATATGCCTCCTACTCTAGCTGCAGATACTTAATTAAAAGTACTTAATATTGTTTTTAATTTACCCTCAAAATTTCAAGGACTACTTCCACCCTCTGGAAATTTCACTTATGGCTCTATGCCACTCAAGATGGATTCTTCTCAGGCACCATCTCTTTTGCATTCAAAACCATGCATAGAACCATTTTCTTCTTCATGGTTCTTTAATGACTCTCTAGAGAGATTCATTTCACTTTTAAGTCTTTCTTGGCTTTGACATCTCCATGCTATTGTGGAAATATCTTCAATACCTTTGGAATGCATCAACAATATCTACTTATAATCTTTCTTTCCCATTAACTTGATATCTACCTCATGATTTCCTCTTCCATTCTCCTAGCATGTTCATGGACTTACAACTACATATTATGTTGATATTAATTTTCAACATTTCACTATTATTCGGATCCCTCTGATCCAAATCCTACATGACCCAATTATATTTCCACTCATGTTTTATGAGTAACCTTGGACAGTTAACACCATCTTCCTTCTTTAGGTACTTGATTTATCCCTTCCTTAACTGATCATATCAACACTTGGATTTGTTTGTTGGCTATTACTTTCCCTTGTCTTGACCAATCTGATTTCAATCTGCCTTGCACAATCCACTTCTATCATGCCATATTGATGCCCTTCATACCATGCTTCCATTGTGCACTCTAATAACCATAAGGGAAGCATTACTCTAGAATTGCATAGCTAATCCTTGGATATGATGCACTTCTTATCCATATATGCATTAAGCCTCTTTCTTTATCTGATAACTATCATTATGATAGTCAATTCCTCTTATAATAGATCTTACTCCAATGCATTGCTTAATTTCTATATTGGTCTCTTTGAGAATGTTCACTAATTCATTCACTACATGATCTATTTCTCTACCCAGATTCTATTGCATACTTGACTAACATGAGAGGACTTCCTGTAGTGGCTTCCCAAGACTTTATGGCTGCACTTAGATTCATACCTTGATATTTTGAGGTCTTGTCTTTTGATCATCTTCTGAAATATTTTTGTCATAGCAATCTTTCCCTGAGTACATATACTTATTTTTAACTAAATTTCAACCTTCTCACCTGTTGAGAACCAAAAACATTTAACTCTTCAAAAATGTGCAACCAACAAAACTTTGTCAGATTAACTGACTCAACAATTTCATGAAAAATATGAACCATTCTGGTTCAATAATATATCAGAATTATTTCTTCTGATTTCCTAAAAAAAATGAATGCCCAGATCAATTTTCTGGGTGAATATTTATATTCTACTATCCAAGACCTTTCCAACGCCTTCTCCCATGCCCAATTATGAGTCTTGAGCATAAAGTTATGGTTATTTGAAAATTGCTCATTAATTTTTCTATTCATACTTCAACTTGGCACAACTCTGCACTGTAATTAAGTATTTTTTCACATACTCCATTGGCGTTTTCATGGAATCTCCATTGGGTTTCTTCATATACATATTCTAGACATTCTTTCCAAGTTTCACCTTTTTCTGGGTTCTCGACTACTAATTTCAACCTGCTGAAGTTCTAGGCCAATTCGTGTTTTAGGTCTGGAATGTTACATGTACCTTATTTTCCATATTAAACGATTTTAACATGCCTAGAAATTCAATTCAGCTCTGGGACTGTTTTCTATGGTTCAATATCTTTCCATTGACTACTCCTGTGCCTCAATCTGATTCCGGAGTAGAAAGTTATGGCTCTTTGAAGTTCATTGGGTCTTAAAATTTACCCTTCACAATTTGTATTGTAACTTTCTCATAAAAGCTTTGTTTGACAAACAGTTTACACCATTAGAAAGATCTCTCCGGGCTCTTTTATTTGAGTTGTAGAGACAAGTTTACCTTGGTACACTATGTTCTCATGGTTTTTGAGTAGCTAAAAACGCTCTTAACGACCTAAAAAACACGCTGCAAAAAGATGGCATTCAAATGATATAAAACATCACAGAAAATTGTTGGTTTTTTGTTGTTGTTCACCCTCCAAATGACTTCGCGTGCACAAATTTCAACTTGTACAACCATATTTACCATGCACAACAACACCATAAGGTAAATCATTCTTCATGCACCTATAACCATTGTGCATCACTTCTCTATCGAGCCAATACCTGGCGCACACTACTTTTGTGTCGCGCGCCAATATCCACCGCGCAAAATTTTGGTTCTTGCACTATTACCTGTTGCATGCAATTTTTGTATCGCACGTTGATATTTTGTGCACATTTCACTCTACTCTTTTCACCATGCCAAAGTTTAGTATGCCCCTACCACACATCAATAGTCTACACGCACCATTTACTATATTGGCGCGCGACAACATATACTCATATTGCACGCGCACCAACCAAACACCTCTGCGCTCTGCCAATACTGCGCACACCACACACGCCATTATTATGTGTTTGCACACTGCACGCACCTTATTATGCGTATGCACACTGCGCAATGCTAAATTTAGCATGTGCATCTGCACACCAACATTTTTTTTGCGTGGTGCCAAAATTGAGTGCACGCATCTGCACACCAACATTTTTCCGCGTGGTGCCAAAGTTTAGCGCTCGCACCAGCACACCAACATTTTTCTGCACAGTGCCAAAATTTAGCGTGTGCACCAGCACACCAACATTTTTCTACGCGACACCCAATTTTTACATATCACAAGATTTTTACTACGCATCATACATTTTTAGTGCGCCCACCTACACACATTCATTTTTATGAATATCAATTCCTCATGAATTTCGCTGCAGAAATTGGGGCTTTTTTCTAACTTTTTCCCCAATTTTTGCTTACCATAGACATTCTGCAAATTTGTTCATTTTCACCCCGATAAGACCATTTCAACCTCTGCAACAACAAATCGTTGTGGTTTGACATTTCTAGAATGGATTTTTCCCAAACTCAATTCACAAATTGAGAATTTTAACCACTAAACTTGCTCCATTTGTCATGGCTTCACTATAATTTCAAATTCGACCAATTCTGGGTCTGAATTTGCTAGAACAAATATTAAATCAATAATATCTCACCACATGGCCAAATTTCTCAATTTCCTCATGAATTTAACAACAAAAATTGGGGATTTTCCCAATTCCGCACAATTGTTGTTTCTTTTACCATGGACGCTCTATAACTTGAGATTTGGTCGGTTCGAAATCAATCCTATGTAAAATTTCACCTCAACTCAACTTTCTTGGCCCATCCAGGCTCAGTGTTGAAAACTAAAGATCTGATACCATATTGTAACATCCTCGGCCACCCATGTTAGGTCATGCTACTCCATAAAACTCTTTCATTCTCTGTTCAACATATTGGAATATGCCCAGTATCCAATTGAGCTATGCCACATAAATTTTTCGAACTACATGCAATTAAAACATATACACACATAACTCTTGCGAACATTTATATATAAAATGTAAACAGAAAAATACATACTGTAAATACACAGATTCATACAGAAATGACAGTAAACATATACATGCAACATATGCGGGCAATACCCATAAATATAAATACAATTATAAACCATACACAGGATAAATCCATAAAAATAAACACGTAATTAATTATGCAGCATGTAATTCATCACACTGTGGAAACTTATCTTGGTAATAATATCACCAACTGCATGTAGACCTTCCATGAACCTCCCAGCCTTAGACCACACTGCTCATCACTCTCAGCAGTAGGTTACCCCTGAGCTGGGACTAAACACCACCCAGGTAAATGGTTCCTAACCAGGCTAATGGATCATAGACAACAGGAAAGACTATGTCACAGATGCCAACTCAAACTAACAACCTATAGTCCCTCATTCCCCACATGCCTCTCCCACCCCGGGAAGTTGTTAAGAACCCAACATCAATATAGCATAGAAAAACCTCAGGAAAAGTACTCAACGCCTTGAAAAAGAGATAATTTCGGATAATAAGACTCTTCGAGGGGGAAACCTCCTTTTACCCCACTTAAATGTTCAAGTACAAGATGATTCAAAATGAAAATGTCTCCTTGGTATATATAGGAGACTAGGAGGTATAATTTACAACTAATGGCCTAAAGCCGACATAAATAAAATAACATTACTAATATAATATGCCCCAATTAAGGGGTAATGAGCCAATATTAGGGCTTAACATGCCCCTCCCCTTGATACAAGTGTTGTCCGCAACGCTTGAGTAACTCTGAATGCTTTTGTATAAAAGACTCATCTTCCCAAGTGGAATCTTCAATCAGTAGTTTCCTCCATTTAATGAGATACTCTGAAATGGATCTATTCCTAGCTGGTGAATTCTTGTTTCAGTGATGGCTTCGAGCTCCAATATGATTTTTCCTTCCTCATCAAGTTCTAGAAATATAGTTTGAACTGGGATCTTGTCACCTATAACCTTCTTTAAGCATGAAACATGGAAAACTGGGTGTACTCGTGAAGATGCAAGAAGCTCCAATTTGTATGCCATAGTACCAATCTTTTGCAACACCTGATAAGGTCCATAGTACTTTGGTGATAATTTATTATCCTTCTTGGCTTGCTTGAGGGACATCTGTTTGTATCGTTGTAGTCTTAAAAACACCCAATCCCCTACTTCAAAACTTCTTTCATTACAATGTTGATCTGCTTGTTGTTTCATGCGATTATGTGCCATGGTCAGGTTGTCCTTTAAGATTTGGAGAATTTGTTGTTGATTCTTGATGTGATCTTCCACTGCTTGAAACTTATATTTTTCTTTTAATTCTTGATGTGATCTTCCACTGCTTGAAACTTATATTTTTCTTTTAGAGAAGAAGTGATGGAAGGAGGGTGGTATCCATAAAGTGCCATAAATGGTGTTATTTTTGTTGCAGTATGAAAGGATGTGTTATACCACCATTCTGCCAAGGGTAACCATTTGAACCATTTTGTTTGTTTATCAGAGACAAAGCAACGAAGGTAGCCTTCCAAACATTTGTTCACTATATCAGTTTTTCCATCAGATTGAGGATGATAGGATGAGCTATGAGCCAATTGAGTACCCAAACAAGAAAATAATTCTGTCCAAAAATGTCCAGTGAAGATGGGATCTCTGTCACTTACAATAATCTTTG